>APFE030432933.1:0-23348 GCA_000404065.3 Pinus taeda | reverse complement strand
ACATTGAGTTCTTTTTTAGCTTAACGACCATGACCGTGAAATATCTAACTTACCAAAATTAGTGAGCACTTACCCCTAGTGTTTTCTATTGTAAGGGTCAGTGATAAAGAAGGAAATTTTATATTCAATATACTTTTCCTTTGGAAAACTTGTGTATCATTAGGCTTTCTTATAATCAACATCCCCTATGTTCCATAAAGGGTTAAGAACATGGTTTTTATTTTTGAGCAATTTGGAGACCATGTGTTAATGTTTAACGTTCTCAACATTTCATTTTTAGTAGCTCAACGCATTATTACAAGAAAAGTTATTTAGGCTTAAGAGTGAGTTAACGAGCTATCATAAATGGTAAGAACCAATGCTCAATGCAAAACTAAAATCCGGGTCAGCTAATTAGGCACATTGTATTATTTAATAATAATGTTGCCCTTGTTTTTAATATGCATTATGAGAGGGTGCCAAATTTTTCTCAATATCCAATCATCATTCTTGTTAATGTTGGCAAGGTGTTTCTCCATTTCTATTTACATTTCCAAGGTGTTTAGTAATGATACTTGTTTTTTCAAGGCAAACATGATATATGGAATTATTTGAGTATTACACAAGGGAAAACTTTTTGTACATCCATACTAGATGTCAACCCCATGCAAGCCATTGTAATAAACCATAATAGCTAACACAACAACTAAAATATCGAAGTTACGGTTTATGCAATAGCTAATAAAGCCACATCTCTTAATTAAGGGACGTTGTGGAAAAATGGGGTACAATTTCATTATTGAGTCCATTAAGTCCCCAAGGTTATGAAATGAAACCATGTACCATCACCTTTAATTACCATATGTTTTAACATCACCCAAATCAACCCTGAAGCACATAGATGGGGTTTTAAAGTACAATCCCCCCCTCCCGTTCACATGCTTGAATTAAGCACAATCATATTTATTGAATTCTCCATTGGGGTTTAGCGGTTGCAAGGTGGGCTAATGAGGTATTGCCATTATGTTGTAGTTCAAAATTAAGAGTGTGGTCTCTTTGCATCGCTTTTTTAGTGGCAGTTTCTCCTTAGTTCTTTTGTGGTGCTCTTCCCTAATTTTGTACGTTTTACTTGTATTCAACTCTCATCACTCAATGCTTTGATTTCTGAACTCAAGTGATATTAATCTCTAGTTTGATCGGGCTTTGAATACATTCATATTTTTAGAGTTGGTTCCAGAAATATTTGAAATTCTAGTGCCCTCGTAGTGTTGTTTGGTTTCTGGAGTATGAGGTCTTTCCCATGTGTTGGATCTAGGGATTTATTGCTATGGGCTAGTACTAGTTTGAATTCAAATTTTCCATTTTCAATCACCTCTATTATGGGTGTACCATTGATAGATTACAAGGAAGTTTAGGAGATTGAAAGACATGAAGAGTTTGTTCAATGCAATAAAATCTCTCTTTTCTCGGTGACCTCTATGGTTAATGAAAGTGAACATCAATGCACCTCTCAAAATGAAATAATTATGAATTCGGTTTCAATGAAACATAAAATCGATGTCTTGGAAGCATAATTAATATTTTAAGGAGTATGTACATTAACCTTAACACCACTCGGTTGCTTCAAATCATAGGATATCAACCAACTTTGTTCAAGTAGATTTCAAGGAAGGGGAGATAGTACATCAAATGTTATAAGACATGAACATTGGACAATAAAGCTCTCTTCTTTCCAATGCACGGTAGGAAGAAGCTAAGAGACATCATGTATTATATTAACTTATATGATTTTTAAATAAATTAAAATATTAGATGTCTTTTTAAAAGAGTATACCTACAATAATAGTTGGGATGTAATAATTATGAACCTTGGCAAACTCTCTCATGCGGCTTATGAGAGTTGACAAATTTGTATTAAATATCACGACAATAGTTCTTGCATGTTCATTGTTTAGATATCCCTTTTCGTAGATAGTCTCTTAAGTCCGAAAAGGTAGAAAAAAATACTCAAGAGAACATATTACACACATGTGACTAAGGTACTCTTATTTTTGTACATTTGCCTATCTCAGTCCAGAAAAGGGTTGAACGTATACTTAGTACACGTCTTTTCATTTACTTTTACAAGTTCAAGAAGACAACTATTCGACAATATTTTCATATTTTTGGAGTCTAAAAAGAGCTAAAAGAGGACTCCACCTGGAGGAATGAGTGGTATAAAAGGATAGCAACTTGTTCCAATCATGATGGAACTACTCAAAACATGTAAAGGTTAAGAGCCTCGCTAATAAGAGTACTCATCGCAAATGTTCCTCGGGCAAGGGTAAAATAACTCAGTGAAAGCGTATGATTAGCCAAAGAGATGGTGACGATGGAATGAGAAAAAACAAGGCTCATATGGCATAAACAAGATGATATAAATGAAAATCATGAGAGGTAAGATGAAAATGGTTTCAATTTTGCACAAGCTTGAAACATAGGAAACTCTCCTTGAAATTGGTTTCATTTTTACACAAGCTTGAAACATGTAGAAACTATGCTCGATATTGATTTGTATGCCCCTAGGATAATGAATCAATTCGAGGTACATGCCTCCCAAGCTTCAATCCATTCAGACTACTGGTTACTATAGGTGGATGTAATAAAGGTTCATATACAAGATCAAGTGAAAGACTCAACTCGGAATTTACGAGATCTAAACAAAGACTCGAATTGGAAGGGGAGTTGTTTCGTTTTTTAAACAAGCTTAACACATGAAAAGAACCATTCTCACGACGCCTTATTTCATTTTTTAAGGAGCTTGACACAAGAAAAGTAACTGTGCTCCGAGAACCTTGATTCATTTTTTAAGGAGCTTTACAGAAGACAAGGAACTCTGCTCCGAGAACCTTGATTGTTTTTTAAGGAGCTTGACACAAGATAAAAGAACATTGCTCCTAGAACCTTGATCACAGTCCATAAGAGGCCATGGATTCCAAGAGGTTCTAATGAGATGGGAGAACAATGCTCTCGAAGGGATTCATGTCAAGGGATCTAATGGAAAGATCAGGCTCTAATGCTCCCACTACATGATGCAATATATCATTAACTAGATCATCAGTAGACACAGGCATGGAACAAGTGGCCACATAATTAACCTATGGCGGTGGTGATACCACTTGCACACAAGGAAAATTTAGGGGGAGATGGTTGATCGAGAGTCAAATTAGGACCAACGAACAAAAGTTGATTGATGGCCACAATTCTTCCTTCATGTGAGAAACATATGACACGAAAGAGAGAAGAGATGAGCTCCCATGACATAAACATAGTCATAGAAAAGGATTAAATTAAAATCCAAAGGGCCTTGTACTACCATCATGTCAAGATAGATGAATTTTCCTCCCAAAGTAATAGGAAACTTAGGAAGGATCCCTAACAGTTGACTAGTTCCTATGTTAAAAGCTAACATGTTTTGGGTAACAGGAACAAACTGCGGAGAACCTAAAGCTTGCCAAGTAGTTGAAGAAAGAACACTAACATATTCACATTCATCTATGAGTGTGCTAGGTGCGGGTATATTATAAATTTATACTGTGATCTGAAAGGGCACATAAGAAAGAAGACGATATCGTGATAGTCGACTACAATCAAAGAAAGTGACTAAACTACTTGGAGAGGGTGGCATCAGAATGGGATAACTACCCTATTGAGTTACAGGAATGGGAGGATCACCCCCATGTATTGTTAGAATGGGAGGATTGGTCCTTGTACCATGGGAACAAGAGGATTTCCCACTAATTCTTTGGAATCTGAAGAAACCGGAAGAGCTTTAGGAGTACAAACTTCACTCTTTACATGATAGACAAGATCAAATGAAAGCGGAACCGGGTCAACCATTTTTTGACCAATGGTTGGTCAGAAATAGACTCATGGGATTCACTTTTAGAGAGAGTGGGATTGACTAGAGATGAGTTCTGATGAATCACTTGATCAACTAGTGGAAGGTCAAGGGAAACCTTCTGATAACTAGGTCGAAGACGAGGTTGAGAAGCGGTAATGTTATCCAACACTTTAAAGGCTTCATCCATACAAGGAAAAAGGTGAATAGGATGATTCCCTTCACATAACCAACAGGTAAATTTGACTTTTCCCTTTTTCCCATAGGCTTTATTGTCACGATGTGAAGGTTTATCACCATCATTATCTATAGAGGGCAATGACAAAGGTTGATGTGAACCTTTGGACCACACTTCTAATACATTGGGAATGCTAGAACAATATTGAAGAAGGTATTCAACCTTTTAAAGCTTGCAAGGGAATTTCACTTTATGAGGTCAATTGGAAGGTTTCTCAACATAAAATGCATCAGTAGCATCAACTACTTGGTTTCCCCTTTGCTTATTTTTCTTCTTCTTATCCATATGGTTACTAACTTGCACATTTTCACCAGACGATGAAGAATAAGAGGAAGAAGAACAAACATGCGAGGAGGGCAAAGGGTCAATTTTAAAATTATCTGGAGTTTGATATGGTTGAGGTGGAGGAGAGGCTAGTTGAGGAGAAGTTTGGATATTCAGAACCATAGGGGTCGAAAATAACCAAACCAACAAACCAATGGTGAATTCAGGAAGGGATATGTTTCCATATAGGGATCACCAACATTTCCAAAAGAAGGAAAAGGACTAGGATTCCCATGAGAGGGGTTTCCTTGGTTGGTAGATGCAAGAACTATTGCCATTAGTCTCAACCTAATATCTACTAAGGAATATTTCCACAAGAAGGATATTATTCGGTGGTCAATTAATTTTAGAAATTAACAACAAATAAATAAAAAAGGGTTAACTAGGCATAAAGGCTTGCCAAGAAACCATGAACTGCTACACTTTGTCGAACCAAGGAGTTAATGTACGAAAACCAATCTCCCCTAATGTTGTGTTCATTGTATCATGGTATACAAGGTGGCAGACTCAGTTACCTATGGATGGATAGAAACCTATATGGGACTCCCAAAATATTCACGACAGTATGCAGGAGTGCAGTTTGTGGTAGTGTCGTCTTATGCATAACCGTTCGATGAGAGCGTTCCCATATACTTACTATGCGTGGAGCACCTCTGGTATACCCGAAAGTACTGTAGAATAGTCCTATACACTTCCGTAGATGGAACGAGATTTTACCCTCGGGATACAATGCTGGAAAATAACAACAGGTCTTACGTTTAATGACGCCGAAACACGTCTATAGCCTAGACCTCTAAATTTTTCCGTTAAGTTCCAAATGCTCCTTAATTTAATTGAGGTAAATTTTAAGCTTATCTTCAATCAAGTTTCGGTTTTAAGGCTCAAAATGATGTCACTTGAACACCTATGATGCAACTATCATGAGAAAAGGATATTTTCAGTTTCAATGAAAGCTAATCTAGTATGGGAAGAGATTCAAACAATGATGCAACAATGAAGAATGCAGAAAACAAAGCTTTCCTAACTAGATCTTTAACTTTCATTTTCTAAATGCAACCACCAAAAGAAAAATGATTTCAATTTTCCTTTCGATGAATGAGAATGCACTCAATGCACTTTCAGTTTTCAATCACTAAACAATGTAATCTATGTCCAATGATAAATCTCAAAAAATGACTTTTCAATACAATGTCATCTAATGCATTTTACGAAAAGTAAGTTATGAGATGAAAACTAAATGAATGCAAAATCAATTTCTTTATTGATGAAAAATAACTACTATTGTTGAATCAACGAAAAATAGTTATTTTCCCACTCATACAAGCAATAAACAAATATTTTAATTGACTCAAAGAATCAAATACTTAACCAAAATTTACTTTCACCACTTCAAACAATGGGAGGTACTTTTTCACACCACAAAGGAACTAACACAAATAAAATAAAATTCAATGCTCACAGAGCAGGAGGATGACCTCAGAGATTAGGACATACTAGGATTTTTAGTAGAAACCCTAAAAATTCCCAATTTTAAGGATCAACACTGCTTTACATAGCGAAATCTGCGTTGACAAGTTCATCAATGCTACTTAGCATAGAAAAATCTATGTTGGTAAAACTACTTTACACAAGAAAATTCATGATGGACGAGAAACTAGACGAGCACTAAGAGACAGTGCAAGACAAGGTTCCCAGCGCAGGCAGACAATGGAAGACAAGGTTTCCAATGCGATTGTACTGGGAAAAATCAGCGTTGTCAACACGACTGTGTTTGAGAAAAAGGGTGTTGGGCGAGAAAAGTTTAGGAGAAACAAACAAAGTTTGAACAAAACCCTAGACTAGATACCCTAAAACACAGAATAATTCGAGTGCAGATTGAAACATAATCAAAATCAAGGATGATTCAATGGTTCACCAAACTAAACAATAAATCTAAATGTAAATAGAGGGATGGTTGGGCTATAGGATCCCTTGTAGAGTCACCAATTTTTTGTCTAGGCAATCCCTTCTACCGATAGAAGTGATCCCTCTACTCCAATGAGTGGATCTAGTAACAACTGAAACAAATAAATGAAAAAATATCCTAGTTTAAATTCGAATGATGTGAGAGAGGAAAGATGGCCTACCTCACTCCTATGTGGTCAATTTTCAATTTCGATCCCGATATCCTCACTTCCAAGCTCGATCCTCACTATTTTGTTGCGAATGAATACGTGTAAGAGAGATCAAACAAAGACAACAAAAAAAAAAACATAACATATGCATTCTTGATCCAAGTGGATGTTGGTGGCCACCCACCTATCCCACTTGGATCCCCACAACTACCTCTTTCAATTTTTCAGTTTCCTTAGTTGTAGCACAATTTACTATATTTCGTAGTTTTTTGGGTCCTGGACTTCTGGAGTTGTTTTGAGGCCCTAAACGACACTTTTTGGAAAAATCGGGAGGAAAATGGGTCATATAATAATGTTTCTCCTCCCAAAGTGGTAGTCCTCGTATAGATTTTTCTAACGAGCTATTGTATGTGTCAAATGGAGATCGTATGCAAAAGTTATGACCTCGAGAAGTTGATGTACCAATTTAGCCAAACGGGGCCCACAGCTTGGAGTTTCATCTCCTAGGGTTAGTTTTTTGGGTGTTTAGGGTTTTTTTTTGTTTCTCAACAATAAATAGGCCTTCAAGCCTCATTTTAACACAATTCATAGGCATGAAGCCACCACATCTCTTCTCAAAGATAAGCTACCATCGCCCTAGCTAGTTTATTTCCATTTCTGTTTGTAAGCATATTTCACTATTTACATGAATGAAATGAAATATTATTTTTGCTGCATCTCTATATGCATTGTTATGTTTGTAATTTGTTGCATTCATGTTTAAATTCAGATCAATTCTAATGTAAAACATATGACATATGAAGGAGTATCATACTAAGCAAGTAGTCATTTACACACTTACGAAAAGTAAACATGCATCTTATTAATAATAAACACAAGATGGAAGCATACAACTACTACCTTGATGTTGGAGGCCTCCTTAAAGATGGGTTTCCAAGTCCAAGCCAAGACTTCTCAAGATCTCCTTTCTCCTTCACAAATTAGCAGCAATTAGGCACAATTTGGCAATATCATGACCAATATATTCTAACTAACCATTTGAGGGTGTAAGGGAATAAATTTATAGGGAAGGAGAGGGAAATAGGGATCCACAAAAGGGGGAAGAAGGTCCACATCTTAAGGGGAAGACCCCTAAAGGTAGGATTAAGGACTAAAAATGGGACAACTCGACCATATCCTTATTCAACAATAACCAACTTGTCGTTCTCGAGGCTTCTAGTAAGAGAAGCTTCTACTCCATTTTTGGAGAAACTGCCTCAAGAGGATCAATGCGGATTTTCCTATCTAAAGTTGCACTGCCAGCTCTAGTCACTAGTTAGACCAAAGAGTACTAGCATAGTTTCGCGTGCTAAAATTAGCGTTGGGCTTGCAAATAGGGTTTTTTGACAAACTCGTCTAGAATTACTTGGTATAGCTAGAATTATCACATGGGGAGGCATTGATCTCCTGTGATAATATCCACTCATGTCCAAGGCATTTCTTCTTCTTTTCTTCAGGGATGCTTTGATCAATGTTTTTCATGGTGAATTCATTGACAATTTTTGTTGCTTTATGACATTTTGGGCAAAGTTTGATAGCTCAGAGTATGAGACACAATGTGCGACAAATAATTGTATAACAGGACCTAAGCAAATTGAGTCTCTATTTGTTCATCAAGGCGAAAGATAACTCCTCCCACCCTTACCACCCCTAGATGTTTTATAAAGTTTAAAAAAAAAGAAAATAGAAAATGTATATTTGGAAAGCGATCAAAACGTAGAATAATAAGACTACTCTACATATTTTAACCATAAGTTTTTTTTTTAATTACTTTATATATATATATATATATTACATTTTTACCATATATGTATGTACATATTTGACATTTTAATAAAATAGTGTGGGTCACAAATAAAATATTTCAATGTCCATTTTACATAAAGTATTTTAATGTCACATATGTATATATGGTACATGGTTAAAGAACAAAATCTAATTATATATTACTGAAAGAAATTAAAAAAATATTTTTTTTTATGGTTAAAATATTTCTAATAGTTTTATTATTCTACATTTTATCCCTTTCTCATATATATATTTTCCAGTTTATTTTATCTAGAATTTTATCAAACATTTGGTATAATTTCAAGGTGTAATCTACAAAATTCAAGTGCCAATGGGGATTTTGAAGGCATTGAATCTATTTATATACTTAAAAATTTAATTGAAGATTTTAGTATATTTACATTCAAAGTTGCAATTTAAATAATGAAAGCACAAATTTATCATTACATATTCTTCCTTTATTAAAATTTAAAAATAAAATTAAAAGCATTAAATTTATATAAACATGAATCGATGCTCACAACATTTATCCTTAATGTAAACAAGATCATTAATGTCTTAACTATTGGACTTTGAATTTGCATTCAATATCAAAATTTTAATTAATAAAATTAATAAAGTACTATAACTGAATACTCAATGTTTCTAACAGATGTTATATATTGCATTATACATGTCTATATGTTGTACTAGATGTCTATAAGACTATCAAGCAAAGCATCATTGTTCATAATATTATAACAAGAATCATAGGTTTATGAGTCACTCTGTAAATATTTACCTTGTATTTATATGCTACCCATTATATTTGCAAGAAGCTAAAGAAATAAAGGGGTCATCCTACTTTACTCACCATCTTGGATATTTGATACACAACGTATAACATTTTTCTAAACGAGCATATTTAAAAAAAAAAAAAAAAACCCATGAATTATTATCCCTTCCACGGGTAGGTATTATGCATTTGGTACCTTGAATCAATCCACCAATGACCAAAAATCAAATCGCAATGCATAAAGTTAACCTTAAAGAATGAAAATAATTTATCTTTTTATTTTTTTTTTAATTTTATTTATTTCAACTCTCATTGGTTTAGTTGCATTGGCTCTTATTTTGTAATCATAGGTGACATACATCCATACCATCACCTCACAGCCACTTCTCAACCAATTAAGTTACTGTTGCCACATGCCTTTAAAGTCCAAATTTTGGTGATGATCAATTCATCAATACCCACAATGATGAATGAATGATAAAGCCCAACTTTCAAATCTTGTCCCTTCTCCTCGTCTCCATTATGATTCTTCTCGTTGCCATTATGGGCTTCGCCATTAAGGTTTTGCTTGTTTTTTGTTACAACTCCATTATGATTATGCTCATTGCCATTATGGTCTCCACCATTAAAGTTTTGCTTGTTGTTGGTTACAACTCAATTATAATTCTTCGTGTTTCCATTATGGTCTCTGCCATTAAGGTTTTGTTGATTGTTGGTTACAAAGTATTGTTTTGAACATCTGATAGAGTAGAGTTTAAGAAAGTACATTGTGCTTGATTATGAATCGTGAGAAACTAGCGTTTGAAACTTTAATTGTTTGACAGGTCAGCTAATATGTACAAACTGAGAATGCAATAGGCAATATCAACATCATAATTGCTAATGCCTTTGTAAACTCTCCTAAATATTTTGATTGCATGAATTTTGGTTATGATTTCCGAATTGAATTCCCAATGGTCTCTTTCTTATTTTCTGGGATACTTAGTGGAATTTTAGTCTTGTCCTTTCAACTTCTAATCATATTTAAATTTTATATAAATTTGGAAATTTAAATTTCATATAATATTTTGGAAATATAAAATTTCTAAAGCCAATTTTGTTTCTTAAATTTTTAGTTATTTTTTTACTTAAAAATAAATTACTTCTTATTTTTTTATCATATTTAAATTTATATAATGCAAAATTTAAAATTAATTATCATCCCTCACGCTAGCAGGTATAGGTAAGTGCATTGACCTTGATTTAATCCACCATTGACCAAAAATAAAATTACAATGCATAAGGTTAATTATTTTAGCCTTAAGCAAAGGGACAAATATTTTAGTCAAAAATATTATTGGTAAAGTAATACATTTCCATAAATTTTATATATATGTGTGTATTCCTACGTGTAATGGTTATGAAAATGTAGTGCTTTGATATGTATTGGATCATTATATTGTTTGTTATCCATATCGATGCATTCATAGTGGAAATATTGGAGGAATCAACTCATGGAACCATTTTTACCGGTGGGACTCAGTTTGGCAAAACGGGGTCTAAAACCTTCCAGAGCGTTTTGAGGCATCAAGAAAAGTTTTTTGGAGGTAAAACCTTGTCACTTTGGTGTAGCACCATTCCATGTTATTCTACACACAAAGATATTTCCAATGGCACAAGAAGCACGTCAATCGAAGTTTCTATGCAAAAGTTATGCCACTCAGAAGTTGACCTTTTTGTTCTCACACCTATAGTTTGAAAGGATTTCGTGTCAACCCCCATTATTTATAGAAAAATGGATAGCCACTTGTTTTTGATGTAAAAGTCTCTATAAGATTTTATATTTTAACTCTAGTTAATAGTTGATGTAGTCAAAATTAACCACTAGTAGGCTAGAAAGGTGCGTTAAAACCGAGCCACTAAGAGGAAGAGACATTCCATACTTTTGAGAGAACTTTGTTCCATAGCTAAGCAAAGATAGCCAAGAGAGATAAGAGGTAGAGAACACAAAGAACATTTGTGAAATATAGCATCCCCCAAGCCACAATAATTACTTCTTTGTACCTGCAGCCATATTTCCAAATAGAGAAGGAGAGCGAAGCAGCCTCACCTTCCAACTAGGTTTTCCCTCGAAATGGCTTCCTAGAGAGTATACCTTGTGTATTATGTGTGTGAGTGAGCTTATTTTGTTGTTCTCTACCTTTTTGCATAATTTCCATTCGCATGCATGCACTAATTACAATTAATTCTGCATATCTTAAAGTTCAATAAAATTGTAATAGTGTAGAAATTTTGCATTTTAATATTTTTTTATTAGATATGATGTGATGAACTGTCGAGTACAATATCCATGAAAGTTTATGGATTATTTGGTATCAGAGCCTCAACCTAGGTTTCATTTCCCTTAGCTGTGTTTGAAGGGGGCTATTGGAGGAATCATTGCACCTCTACGAAATCCATAATTTCCACCCTCGAGATCCTAGTTACCAGTTTGGAAAGTTTACCAACACCTATGGGTTTTGGTGTAAGGGGAAACCTCTTCATGGTATCAGAGACAAATGTATTTGGGTATTTATGGATATTTGTTGTGGATCTAGGTCGGTGGGGTCGAAAATCATAAAACCCTAATCATTGTTGTTTAATTTGTAAATGAACCTCGTGATCCTAAAGAGGTGAGTTCTTTGTAGCTCGAACAAAAAATCATAGATATAAACACCGATGTAAAATTCCTCATGGAAGCCCCACAAAATAAGCTGGGGATATTTGTCAGGATATCGGGATGACACGAAAAACTAGACGAAGAAAGAACTTGGAAAATATTAACCGAGTTCGAGTGCCATGAATTAATCCATTTTTAAAATGGAAGAAAAAGTCAAGATCAATTTGTACCATAGTGATATCGACACTCTAAAGCGGAAACACTACTTGTAGCAATTGGAAGTTTATTTTAATGTCTATCAAATCAAGGAAGGGCAAAAGATCTCATTCGTGTGGCTGAAAGTAGTCGGCCATGCACTGACTTAGTGGGAGAGCCACATGGAAAATATGAGGTTGGAGGGAGGATTTAAAAACCCTAATTAAGTCATAGTTTTATCGCATTGGGTACCTGGAGGACTAGTGGATCCAGTCGCATTACTTTTGGAAAAAGTAGGGCCAAAGTGTGTAGGACTACACCACAAAATTAAAAAAGATGGCTATAATGTTGGGTATCTCTCCCAAGAACCCATATGTACTCCTCAAGTATTTGTTGGGTATGCACCACCATCTGCGTGAACAAGTGATGTTGTTCAAGCCTAAATTACTGGACAAGGCTTGTGTACTAGCATTATACCCGGAGAACATAGGCCTAAAAAGAGTATAAAGTGGATCGAAGCAGAAGGAGCAATAGGAAGCTTTTAAGGAGGGGAAGAAGAAGAAAAAAGTGGAAAATATAAAAAGAAAACAACCACAACACACCAGTGCAAAGATCCCAAAAACCATTGAAGTAGTGAAGAAGTGTAGGAAGTTGCATCCAAAGCTAAACCCATCCATCCTTAGTACCAAAATTTCCAAGTACATTACCACATTTGGTTGCTCTCCTCACATCATATTAGCTTTTTTCCAATTGAGTTTTGACTACTTCCACTTATCAAGAATCACTTATGCTTTTCCCAAGGGAAGTTTTAAGTTTCCTCATGTCTCTTTTGACCTCATCTATCATGATGTGCATATTTAATCCTTTAAAATTTAATATCCATTGCCTCCTCAATTGATTTTCAAAGGGGCCTCTTCCCTGGGTGACCATGGCTTCATTCTTGCTAATCTCATCTTCTGGATTTTAGGAATGTAGTGGTAGCTTAGTTCTTGTTAATACCCAGGTTGTTCCCTTTGACTATAAGCGAGTACGGCTGGGGTAACCACTAACCAATCTTTGGATTGCAGCTTCTAGCCAAGCTCTAATTAGAGAGGTCTCTCTCTTTATAATTTGTCTCTGTTCTGATGGTATTTTAGGGTAGATGTGAAGCTCAAATTTGGCTTAATTGTTTGGTTGGAAAGGTTCAGTCAAAACGTGTATGCTTTTACCAGAATCTTGCATGACATTGGGCAATGGAGTTAATGCTCCTTTGGTTTGGTGTGCTGTGTTGATACTTGTAATGGAAGCTGCAGAGAAAGATAATTGTCTGAAGAATAATGCTTTGAAATTGAGTTTGGGTATGATATGTTCAGTATAAGAAAGGCAATTAAGGATCTTTCTGTAAAATGATATGAAAAGAAACAAATTGTTACCTGGAAGCATTTAAGAATTTCTAGATAACATTCACAACATGGAACTAAATATAACATGAGCATTTCAGAATTCATGTCTATTTTAATCCTGAAGAAAACATTTACAGCAATATAAGATTGAGCACAGGGTGCGAAGAAACATATCCTGAACCATTCTTTTTCTTTATTGCCAGATATGATGGAAACATGAAAATGAAATAACATAGGGAAACAGAACAAAGTTTAAAGAAAACATATCATTCCACCAGACAACACATGGATTCTGCAACAACACTTAGATTATCAACAAGACATAAGAGTTCCAGGAAATCACTGAGCTGAAATTGCTCTTTGTATTAAACTTTTCTGAAAAGTATAGAGTATACATGCCTCAGAGTAAAAATTCCCAACCCCTTATGCGTTACTAAGGGGAGTATATATACAAAATTTACATAAGAAAATATCTTACTGGAGAGTAAATGTTCCATAAATGTTGAACCAACTGCTGGAGTGCAGCTGCTGAGACAGTAAATGCTGTAATCACTTTTAGTCCCTTAGCTGTCAGAAAATGGTCAGAGACTACTGACTTGGTGGCTCTTGGAGTTGGCTAAGGGTACACTGCCAAAATTTGCGCATTTCTTTATCTTTGGCTAACCGTCATAGTCTACATGCTAAGTCAGCATTCAGCTGCTTTTAATGCTCACTTTATCCTTCTGTTTGTCTTGTTTTGACCTGGAGCTGGCAGTGACCGAACAACTGGAGCTACCGTGGCAGAATTTGAAGCATTGCTTGCCACCAGTCTTCCTTAGGCATCTGATGCCTCCTAATATTTATTAAGGTCTCATCAGCCTCTGTATACCTAAAAAAATTAGGAGGAGTCTCAAAAAGGTGGTTCACTTCATTTTCAATAAAGAATAGGCCTCCCAGTTTATCATATAAACTCCGTCCTGAGGGAGGCCCTGTCTATTCAGATGTATTGCTAGATGCAGTAATCTGATTCTCAATATATGTTGCCATTCTGTTGGCAAACTGATCCTGGGAGACTAATTTTCCTGCACCAGTTAGGAGGCTGGGCAGGCCTTTTGCTTGCAATTTTTCCAACTTGACCCTGAATTCCTCCACATCTGCTGTGATCTCATAGCACTTCCTCTCCACAGCTTGTACATAATTCCTGAGAGTGAGCACTTTCTTGGCAGTGAGAATGACTTCTGTTCTGTTGGGGATACCTATGGCTGCCAGTTCCTCCTGCTCCTGCCTGTTTAGGAAGTCTATCATTCTGTTGGCCTGTTCTGGTCTGTTTCCCAACAGTGTTTTGGCCTTATTGATCTCTATATGTGCTTGGCCCAGCAATTCCATCTGCTGATGTATCATTTTTATTGATTTCCATTGTTGGCTGATGGATTTTCTTATTTTGGCCCATAATATCCTTTTTATTTCAGCCATGGCTGTTTCCAGATTCAATTCTTTTTCTAAGGCCTTTATCTTGTCCTTGAGGGCCTTTATTTCTCTGCCCTGCTCTGCCACAGTTACCTTAGACTTGTCATATTTGGACTCCAGCTCTGCCAATTTCTCCTTGGCTTTATTTATTTCATTGGCCTGGAGTTCCATCTCTTTGACAGCCTTGGTCAATTCCTCTATACTTGGATTGGCCTCTTGGGCTGTTGATGTGTCTGCTGCTTCTGTTGTGGGGGCCACTGTTTCCCTTGATGTTGCTGCTGTTGTGGAAGTAGTTGGAGGAGCTTGGGAAGTAGATTCTCCCTGTTTGTCTTGTATTGCTCCTTCCAGCTCTTTCTCCAATTCACGGATCCTCTGATCCTTCTACAATAAGAGGTCTAGCTGGTCCTCAACCTGTTTTTGCTTTTGAAGCTCAGCTGTTTGAGGGTGATCGGTGGGTGGCAGCTTCAATCTCTTCCTTAATGCATTGAGATCATCATCCTTCTTCTTCATGAGGGCCTTTACACCTCTCAGATCACCAGGATCATCCCCTAGATCAATAATGATATCCTCAAGAGACTTTATTCTATTTTCCTTGGCCTTAGAGGACATCCTCTCAATATCTAGCTGAGTGTTGGTGTTCTTTAAGGATTCTTTCAGCTCATGGGCCAATGTGGCCTTTTCTACCAAGGTGGCATAGACCATCTCCCCAGTCTGCTTGTGGAGTTCAATCTGGTCCATGGGATGTATGTCTTTAGCTAGGACCTCCACCCTTGTCCTTATGAAATCTACAGTTGTCTTAGGCTGCGGCCCTTTGGGCGTAAAATGACTCCATATCATTTTTTCTTCTTGGATGTAATAAACAGACATCAGTCTCTCCTGGAGGGCTGGTGTAGCATCTATGAACTGCTTGTATACCTTAGCCCTCAATAGCTCATTCTGAGCCTTTATTTGCTTAAAAGAAGCCTTGGTGCTCTTGGGCTTCTTGCTTTGTTGTGATGGAGAGGACACCTCCAAGCTAATCTGTAAAGTTTGCTCCTGCTGAAAGGAGCTTGTCCCTGTGTGTTGGCTGCCCTCCCTGTCCTTTGGCGTACTTTTCAAGACATCTTCAGTAATGTCTTCCACCTCTGGGGAGTCTGCCCTTTTCCTTTTGGCTTCTGGCTGGTGGGAGGATCCACTTAGAGGAGTGGACTCTTCTCTTTCTCTTTTTATTCCCCTTTCTTCATGTACTGGGGTCTGCAAAACTGGGGCAGTCAATGGCTCAGTTTGAGGTGGTGGTGTTTGCATTACGGGGGTTTCTGGCAGCCCAGTCTGTGGCAGAACAGTTTGTCCTTGTTGCTGCCCTGTTTGTTGCTCTTTCAACTGCTCTGTTTGCTGCTCTTTCAGCTGCTCTGTTTGCTGCTCTTTCAGCTGCTCTATTTGGGGGGCTGACTGTTCCTTTCCTGCTTCATCCTCTGCACTCATTATGCCTTTGCCTTTGTCTATTTCTGATGTTGTTGTAGAAGGTGCCTGTGGTGCAGTTTTTGTAACCAAGGTCCCTTCTCCTACTGAGTGAGGCAGTCTGAAAGGTACCTGTTGCACATAATCCATGTCAATTGTCTTCTCAAGCTCTTTCATATTTTTAAGCATTCTTTCTTCTTCAGTTAAGCTCTCAACTAGAGTGTCCAACTGCCATTCTTGTAAGTTGGCATATTTTTCTATGTGTGGGTAGTGGCAATGCTTAATAGCCAGGAGCCTATACTTATTTCTCCTAGCAGTGATGAAACCCTGAGGGTCATAATGGACCCATCGAAAACTATAGGACAACTTGTATTTGTCCTTAAGGATCAAGTCTGCAGCTTCCCATCCTTCCTTCTTGTTCATGATGAAGGGGCCCAACTCATTTTTGAAATTAAGGTGGGCATTTTTCTTGGAGCTGTGGAAGTGGGTGAGGTCTGACTGAATTAATTGCCTGTAATACTCCAAGGCAAACAACCTCATAGGTACATATTTGGGGAGCCTATATCGACAGAGCTCACATCCATAGACCCTGAATACAGTATCATGTTCATATAGGTACCAGTCACCTATTTTATTATTCTTAGAAAGCTGCAGAGCTTTCTTTATCTCATTAGATATCCTGGGAGGAGGGGACTTCATCAGCATGCAAGAGATTAGGTATACAAACTGGTCAACAAATTCACAGTAGGTATAGGGTGAATTTGTGACCTTGTGATAAACTGAGGTCCAGAAGATGACAGATCTTCTCTCCCCTCTATGATCCAGCCTTCTCATGTAGCATGGGAAGGCTTTAGAATGATGAAACATGAACATATGGTAGATGTAAGCTGAGTATCTGAAGACCCCCTGTCTATCCACTTTGCTCAACTGATCATGAATTTTATTGGCTATGAACTTAGCAAAGTTATACTTTCGGGCAGGGGGTTGGCGTGGGCTATAAACAGACAGCAACACTAGCATGGCTTTATCCACATGCACACTGTTTTGGTATCCCAACACATAGGCTATCATGTCTAGTAACAGTCTACCTACATCATTGAAATGTACATTCAGATAAGGAGGTGGCCCTGTAGGCTGGCACTCAGGTTTCATGAAGGTCCTGGTGACCTTTTGCAACTCTTCACTAGTCATCTTGTCACCAGCTTCCAGCAAATAACTCATGGAGAATGGGATCAGAAACTCTATCTGATCAAACTGTAACATCTTGTTGATGGACTCAACATTTATGTAGAAGAGGATCCTCCCTGATGGAGTATTGACAGCTCTGTGCTACACATCATAGTGTTCAGCACATAGGTGAATGATTTCAGGGAAAACATTCACAGCTGGGAGACAGCAATAGGGCAGGTTTGACTCCCAAATCCCATGTGTACCATGCCCATCCTTATAGTCTTCCCTCACTTGAGTGAAGGTCTGCAAGAAGTCCCTGCTTCCCTCAAAGTCTTCAATGAGACAATCCTTGTCAACGAATGGCAAGGCCTCCAGCTCCTTATTTGTTTGATTTAGTGGGGCCACACTGAGGGATGAGGATGAAAAAGCTGTACTGAGGGATGAGGATGCAGAAGCTGCCATGATATAATCTAAATCTGTACAGGTAGAGGTAATGGTTTGACAAGTCCTTAAAGACTTTTAGTAGCAGGCCAACTGTAAACACAGTCTGGTGTCCTTCTTTCAGTGGAAAATGCAAACTGGCTTTTGTAGTTTGCTGCAAATTTCATAGGGATGTGAATTGCTAATGGCAAGTTTGCAGAGATAGTGATGTTTCTCTGGTAAGAATGCAGGTGGCCTGTACTTAGCAAAAGTGAACAATGCCGAGCACCTTGGGGGCAATTTTACGGTTTCAGCCCATGGAATGAGCACTCCAATGTCAAATTATGTTTCAGGGGTGGTGCAGGTTGCTTGGGTTTACTTCAGGTAATAGGCAGAGCTGAATTCAGGAGTTTTACCAGTCTTTTAATGGTGAATTTTTACAGAGAATTGGAATGCATGGGAAAAGTCGGAAAACTGCCGAAATACCTAGAAATAGTGGCTTGGAAGCTTGTGGGCCGGGCTGTGGAGGCTTAATGCCGTCGAATTCTGGACTTGTAGTGGTTGAAATGTTGAATTTGATGGCTGGAGGACAAATTTCGCGGCAGCTAGTCGACAACGGCTCCTTCTTTTGCGCGTGAAAGTGGCTGAAAACGGCTCATTTGGTCGTTTATAACGTTAAATTTGGAAAAAGTGTGCATTTGGCGCTTTTCCGCCGATGACGTCAGCATGACGTCATGGTGGGGCCTGGGTACAGAAGTGACGTGGCGCTGAGGTGTGAGCCAGGGTGGCAGGACACGGTGGCGGGTAGATGCGGTGGCAAGGCTGCGTGGAGGTGACGTCAGGATGACGTGCACATGATGTAGGAGGGAGGGTGGTAACAGGGATGGCAGTAAGCGGTTTCCCCGCACCACCTTTGGGCAAAGGCGGGATCGGGGAGGGGGGCTCCGAACAATCCCACCGCCTGCCACGCGTCCCTGTACGGGGCGGAAAACCGCTTTCCCCGGACGCTAAAGGTGGGCAGGTCGGGGAGCGAAATTGACCGCCCATCGTAAGATCTAGGCGGCAGAGATCGGACGGCTGGCGGGTCCTCCGACGAGTCGTGCAGGTTGGGGAGGGACCTGCCGGCCGATTAAAATATTCGCTTAAATACTTTGGGTGGGCAACCTTGGAATAGTGGGTTTTTATGGGTTTTTCGGGATTTCTTGGGTTTTTCCATAATTTCAAAAGGGGTTATGGGTAGGAAGGGGTTTTTATAGGGTCTTTCTTTGCAGATGAAGGTTTAATGAGTGGAATGACTTGGAATAGGGAGAGAGATGAAATGGAGGTTCATCAAAGTGACCAAGTGTCATTTTGATTCCTTTTTAAAAGACCATATGGCTATAATGCCAAGGGGAGGGATATTTATACAAACTTTGGGGTTTATACACCATGGTGTTAATACTAGTAGGGGAAGGGTAAGATAGGGGAGTTACATAGTAGAATTAGAGGTTAATATGGATGAAGGTGGTAAGTGAGGGGGAATGTGACTGAGTTTGTTTGAAACATACTTAGTTTAGGGAGTAGATCAAAATTAAAAGATTCTTACATAGGAAATGTGGCCTTTAAAGGATGAAGGACCTCCATGAAACCATAAACCTTTCCCTGCATTTTAACTCATGAGGGGATGTTAGTAACAAATGGAAAAAAGGGAAGGAAGGGAGGTTAGACATGCTTCTTTATTTTGCTTCTCTCATTTTGACCATCAAAGTCAAATTTTGAACTAAATATTACTTCTACAACCCCATCTACCTACCCAGCTACTTTGCCTAGCATTTTTTCTTCTTGGAGGGTGCACTTGGACTTGCAGACCCTTTGTGTGCCTTTTCTTTTTATGGCTTTTTTCCTTTTATTTTCTATCAAATTCTACCCTTATTTCTTCCAAGGTCCCAGATTAAACTATTGGGAACCTTTCTTCTCTGCGTGAACTACTTGTCTGCCAAGATTAGACAGTTTGGACATACTTATTTCTTTATTCTACAACAGGAAATTTAAACATGGCATGATCCAGATTAGGCTGTTGGACCATCCATCAAAATTGAGTCCTTATCAAGATATAGACACACCTTGTCTGCTTATGGAAATATGGGATCTTTGCATCATCAAAGCGGAGCATATTTGGACCTTTTATAACCAATCATGAAATATGAAACCTATTGATATAGGTAACAAACAGTGGCTCCACATGGGGATGGCTTTTCATTTGAAAGACCAAGAACAACAGGTCAGATTGCCTTAGCTCTTGACTGTTTTTTCCAAATTTTGAAGTTTGCTGCTTTGAAATGCCAAAATTGTGTTTTTCTTCTTGGTGGACCTTTGATTTTATTCACCTTCTGCTGGCAGCTACAAGAAAACTGTAAGAAATTATATTTTTACATGTTTGGAAAACAATATATACATCTGAATATGTACAAGGGGAAACTCAGGCTGCACTTATGGGTGATATTCAAAATAGTGCTTCAGCATCCTGCCATTCACAGGACCTTCATCCAAATCAGTTTCATTGAGGCTTTTAAGGAAATAAGTATTGTTTCCTTGTACTGCTTGGACAACAAATGGTCCTCTCCAAAGGGAATCAAATTTTCCATGTTTTCCCTTATCTTCTCTTCTGGAATCCCACTTGAGGACTTTGTCACCGACGTTGAAATATTCTGCTTTGGTCCTTCGGTCAAAGGCCTTCTTCAACTTTTCTTGTAACACTTGAACTCTGTTGAAAACTTGATCTCTGGTTTGCTGCAAACCTATGATTTGATTTATTCTTCTCTGCATGTCATTTGGTTAAGCTTGAATTTCTTGGAGTAGCTTCATAACAGGGATCCCTAGCGATGAGGGGAACTTGGCCTCTAATCCATAGACTAACTCATATGGGCTGACCCCAATTGATCTTTTGGTTGTTAATCTATCTGCCCATAAGGCATTGACAAGTTTCTTATGCCAATTCTTCTTGTTCTCCTCTAACACCTTCTTTATCATATTTACCAAGCTTTTGTTTGATGATTCTGCTAGGCCATTTCCTTGGGGATAATACGCAGTAGAATGGCCCAAGGTAATGTGGAATCTGTGACAGAAGCTGACCATCTTTTTGGATCTAAAAGCAGCAATATTGTCTGTTATTATTTTATCAGGGCATCCAAATCTAGCAAGGATATTGGTCTCAAGAAACTGTATGATGGTGGAATCATTTGCTTGTCTGCATGGGATTGCTTCAATCCACTTTGTGAAGTAGTCTGTTGCTGTCAAAATCCATCTATGTTGGCCTGAAGATGAGGGGTTGATTTCTCCAATGAAATCCAGGCCCCATTGCTGAAATGGTCTCTCTGTTGCAATAGGCCTTAGGGGTAGTGGTAGCAATTGTCTCTTTCCTTCAAATACTTGACATTTGTGACATGCAGTGGTGAATTTCTTGACATCAGAGGAAATAGTGGGCCAGTAGTATCCAGCTCTAAGTATTTTGTCCACAGTGGAATTCCAGTATAGATGCCCACCACAATCACCTGCATGAAATTCTTCCATGATCCTATTAGCTTCATTTTCAATCAAACAATTTAATAAGATGCCCTCATGGTTTTTCTAAAACAGATTTTCTTCCATGACACAGAATTTCAAAGCTTTCATCTTTAAAAACCTACACTTAGTTCTGGACAGCCCTGGGGAGCACACAGGTTTTGTAACACATAACAAATATCAGAATACCAGGGGGATTGTTCAAAGGCTACATTGATCTTTGGAGTCGCCAGCTCCGGTTTACTGTCCAGTTGGTTGATGTCTAGGGCTTGGAAATTCGTTTCAGACATTATTTTGGCCAAGCCCTGCCCTTTTATCAGTTTTGTAGGTTTTATTTCTATATCAAATTCCAGAATGTTTGCAATCCATTTTCCTCTTCTCCCCTCCAAGTTCTCTTGAGTGAGTATATCTTTGACAATTGGGCTTGGCACATAGGCTATTATATGGGAGTATAGGATGTAAATCCTAAAGTCTTTAATAGCTTTGACCAAAGCATATGCTTGTTTTTCCATAATCTGGTACTTGAGGGGTGCATCTCTAAGAGCTTTACTAAAGAAAGCAATGGGTTTCTCATTTCCTTGGTCATCCTTCTGTAGTAAAACTGCAGCAATTGTGTGTTGGGAAGCAAAGGAAAATATGATAAACCCTCTATCAAACTGAGGGTTGGTTAAGACAGGAGTTTGGGTGAGGGCAAACTTGATGCCCTCAAAAGCTTGATTTGCTTCTGCTGTCCACTTTACTTTTGAATCCTTTTTAAGCATGTTATTGAGCAATCTACTAAGCTCAGCTAGGTTTGGGATAAACCTTCTTAGAAAGTTGATTTTACCCAGAAAGGCTTGTAATTCCTTTATATTTCTTGGATGAGGCATTTGTAAGATGGCTTGGATCCTGTCTGGATCAATTCTGATGCCATCTTTGGAGATAATGTGACCCAGCAGTTTACCTTCCTCCAGACCAAACAAGGATTTCTTAGGATTTAAGGAAATTCCATATTTCCTGCAAGTTGTGAATATCTGCCTTAGATGTTTTAAGTGGTCTTGGTCAGATTTGGAGAAAGGTGTGAGATCATCTAGATAAATGACAAGAAAGTCATGAATCTCTTTAGCAAAAGCAATGTCCATTTCTCTTTGGAATGTAGCCCCTGCATTTTTTAAGCCAAAAGGCATTTTAACATATTTAAAGGTTCCCCATGGGGTTGTAAATACAGTTTTGTCCTGATCATCAGGATGAACCAAGATCTGGTTAAAACCTAAGAACCCATCAAGCAAGGAAATCCTTGAGGCCCCCACTACTCTCTGCAAGATGTGATCCATCTTGGGTAAAGGGTAATTGTATTTTAAGGATACTTGATTCAGGTTCCTTAGGTCAACACAGAGCCTTATTTCACCAGTTTTCTTCCTTGTAGGGACCAAGTTTGAAATCCAATCAAAAAATCTGATTGGTGCTATAATGCCTACTTTAAACATCTTTTGTACTTCTTGTTCCATTGCTGGGAGGAGCATAGGATTGATTCTCCTCAGTTTTTGTTTAAAGGGCTTCTGGTTTGGCTTTAGTGGGATAGTGTGTTATATTACAGAGGTGTCATAGGATTTTAGATCCTCATAACTCCATGCAAACACATCCTGAAATTCCTTAAAGAGGTCAATGTACTTGGGCTTTTGGTTAGGAGGTAATGCAGCAGATAGTTTTATGATTTTGGGTTTTTTAACCGTCCCAATGTTATGCTCTTCTATGGTAGTGTTGATGGGTTGCAATTTGGGTTTATTGGGAACGTCATTGGAGTCAAAAATGTCTTCCAAAGGAGCTAAGCCTATTGGAAGAAAATTATCTTTTAATTGTATCACCTCAATTTCATAATCACCTATATCCTCATATTTACCTTGTTGGATTTCTTGTATGTTGTGTTGGTTGAAGATTGTAGGATGTAGCATTTGATTAGCTGTTTTGGGTGATATTGCTTGGTTATTGTGTTTACCATGTATT
>APFE030432920.1:2164-17964 GCA_000404065.3 Pinus taeda | reverse complement strand
TATTTTTAAGTATATGTCAATATTAATTTGTATTAAAATATTTTATTGATAATCCACATTAAACATTTTTATATCCAACATTAAAATATTTTATTTTAACAATTTTTTTCTATATATAATATATATGAAGTTGATATTTTTAAAACTAGAAATCGTACACATGTTGGCACAATCCAGAAGACACTAAAAGGTGTCCAACAGAATGCACAAGTGAACATTTTCTAGCTAAATACATGGTGAAGTTTAAAGAATCAGGTTTATCCTAAGGTCCAAAGTTTATAAAGTAAAAACAATCGACATCACGCAACTATTTCTTTTATAAACTTGTGCTCGTGGAATATCCTTCGAAATCCACATGGTTGTAGAAAAGGATGACTTAGTGATTTAGGGTCACTCTACACAGTTGGGGTCGATTCTATGGCATGAGCTCAGTCCAGTACAATTAAATTCGAGTTGCTTTGAAGATATGTAGCCCTCAATGGAATCATCTTGTCCTACTCATGTGTCATTATAATGCATGAACCAAGAGGGGGAAGATGGATTCAAAAAATTCTATATAAATAGGCCATGGGAGAGCCAAAATATGAGGCATTGTTCTGCTGGAAAAATTGCTTTCAGAGCAAACCACCATTCCATTATTGAAGACAAAGAAGGGAAGAGCACTAGCATGTTGGCCATATTGCTTTTAAGCAATCCACCATCCCAATGAGAAAAGAGGAATCCACCATTGGAGAGTCTTCATACTTCTTTGAGAGAGAGAAGAAACTTGCAAAGAGATTGAGGAAAATAAACCCCCTTGCTAAGGATTTTTTAGCACCATAGCTCAAATAATTCTCTTCAAGTGTCTAAGAGTCATCTATTGTATTCAACCTATACTACCAGTAGTCAATAAATGGAGCTTTTCCCATTATTTGATTGATTTGTTTGCTCCATTTGAGTATTGTTTGTGTATTTAACTCTTTGTTTAGTTTATGTTTATGTATACATTGTTTCCACTATTTACAATGTTGTGCTTATTTCAGTTTGTCCACTAACAACACCAATTCTGCTTGTGACCCTTTGTAGGGTACAATCAACTACTAAGGAGGTGTCTTTTGGTACACCATTTCCACAAAAACACTACCACGGGAATGGAGACCATACAATTGTCTTTTAATTAATCTAAAGATTATTTTTGCAGAACCTTCTCTTTGCACAAACATCCTACTAGGTGCTCAACACCTCTCTGGAATTTTTACAGACCTCAAGGACCTGTTCTGAGCTCGCAGAAGTGAAAATTTTCTTTTTCTTTATCGCTCGCGCGAATTTTTCTCTAACAGATGTGCGCGCATGTTTGTGTGCGACTAAACTTGTGCGGTCACCAGAAAGCAAAAAGGAGCCTTGTATTTTTCCCTTTTCTCAGGTGATTAGAAGCCTTTAGCAAATTACCTTCACCTCTGCATTCTTTATTTTTGTTTAGTACCTTTGGTTGCTTTAATAACCTCAATTGGCGGAGAAATTAGAGTATTTTTCATTTTGCATTTGCAATAAACACATAGCTTCATTAGGGAGAAAAGTAAGTGGCAAAATTCCACATATGTTTTTCAAACTATTTTGCAAATTTTTTTGCAAATCACATAGCTTAATTAGTAAAGAAGCAAGTGGCTCATCACCCACAAATCTTACTACTAACCAAAGCATTTAATTCTTCATTTTTGGGACTCAGAGTAAATGTTATTAGAGAAAGTAAGTAATCTCTGCTTCCCTTGTGTCTCTTAGACGAACATGGGCTTGCATATAAAAAATTTCTTAAAAGCATTTGAATTTCCATCTCCCTTGTTAAACTCCATATAGTTTAATAGGAAAGGAGTAAGTGGTCCATAATCCACAATATATTTCTTTTTTCCATGCAAGGAACAACCAACGCTTAGTGTAATTAGAAGGACATTGTAAAGGATCACCGCATATCTGCATCTTATCACACTTTGTATGCTCACTTGCATCACACACTAAGCTTCCATACACTTTGTACTCAAGTACATCTAGTTTCTGGAGCTTTGGGTACTTAGTCTATTTTGGCTTACAAAATCACTCCATAAGTGAATTAAGACTCCTTTAAAATAACCATAACTTGAACCAACTAAGTTTCCCACAGGGGCCACCAAAAAAGTTATAGTTTAGGATTAAGACGATTGGGAGTAGGCATCCCATAAGCCACCATGGTCATGTTACACCTTTGAAACATAGTTGTTGAATTTTTAGGGAGCTTAAAATCCTTCAGTCATCCTATGGAAATAATACCTGAGCATGGCAAAGACCTGATTCAGAGGGGGTTCGGCTTAGGTCCAGTACATGAGGTACTCTTTTGGGCTACTTGACCCATCTAGTGCTCAGTACTTGTAACTAACTACTAAGAATCTAAATACTTGGATGCTCACGTGGGACGAATGTACTTTAGTGGCCAAAAGCTAGGGCATCCTTTCCCTATAGGTGATGGTGCAGGCAACACTTGAGCCTTATTAGCATTACCTTGGTTGATTCTTATATTGCTAGAAAGCGTAGTTATTTCTTTCAAGATGTTTCCCTAGGACCCATCAGAAGATATCTTCGCAAGGTCCAATTACTTTGAGAGTGGAAAGGAAGATTAGGTCTACATAGGATTTTTTATCATACATAACAAACAAAAACATTTTTCTTGTTTGCTTGAATTTTCACCTAGGGTGTTCGTCCTAATAGATCATGTAGCGAAATGGTATGTTTACCAGCCTTCTGTGTCACATGGAAACTTTAGCTCTCTAGCTATAGCTTTCCTGATATTATTCCAGCTCTTAGTATGCCATGATTAAGGTTTGGAACTCCTCACTCACTTCAAACAAACACCCACTGCCCACATCTCAGATCATATACATGAATGGTGAAAATGTTGTAGCCTGTGTAAAACTCAGTTTGAAGATAAAGTCCTCTTGGACTTATTCTTAAGATCCCTCACATATGAAATTTCCAAAGAAATGGAAAATTCATCCCCATAGACCAAGGAAGAATTCATTAGTAAAGTTCAACAATTGGAGCTTATATACACCTTGTCTGGGTACATCTATCATGTGTTTCCAGATGCCCCATGCCTGCAAACTTATAAAGAGATTCCAAGCACATCTAATGTTGATGATGGATTGATTGGGTCCATTACCCAAAACTAACTCAACAACAGCTACCAATACCCTGGATATTCGTCCAATGGCTAAGCATTTGATGCTAGGCAGAATGCACCACCGTTGCAACATAAAGGATAATACCCCGGTCAACCCCTACGTATGCAGAATACGGTCAGTAGCGTTAACCAATATCAACCCCCTCAAGGGGACTCGTACCCTCCACCACAGGGAAACCAATACTCCTCTAGGAATATAGATGTAATTTCCTCTTCCTAGAGTCTATACATTAACTAGGGACAAGGGAACCCATATTCTCCTTTCCTTGCACAGTAGCAGAATAACCCACCAATGAAAAATAATGCAAGGTTGAATCTAGTGCAACCTTCTCTCACTTCACAACAACAATAAGAGGAATAGCTAAATCCATCTAACCCCCCGAATATTGGTAAGAGAAAACTCAAAATAAGCGCAAGGGAGAACCCGACCAGGGGGTAGCAACCAACAACAACTCCCATGGGCACCAGGAAGGGGTAACCCTAACCAAAATCAAAACCAGGGATAGGCCAACAATAACCCACATAAACAAGGCAAGAACACTAGTTTACAGGCTAATTATTCATGTGCTATAGATGGGGAATACGGTCATTATACCCACCACTATCCTCAACTCCTTGAATTAAAAAGGATACAAGACAGTAGGGGGCAAGGAGGTCAACAAACTACAGTAACACAAGACCCCTTCCTCCATTAGGGAGTGGTTAACACTCAAAAACAAACACCCCACTCCCATCCATATGGAGGGAACCCCCATAATAATCCTAATCATGATATTTTCATGAAAAGAGAGGATATCCTCCTGCAAACACAAAATCGAAGCTATGAAGCTCCCCTAGAGCCCAATCCGTCCACCTTGACTACGATAATACCTACAGGGTCATTGACCATTCCTCGACCTTCTATAGAATCTACGCCTAAAATGGTCAAAGGACCTTTACAAAATGCACGGCAGAACTTGAAAGGTGCTCACATCTACAACACAATCAACGACTTAGCATAATCACCAAAAGTCATGTCAGCATTAGAAGTCTTGCAAACATGTCCAACCCAACAAAAAGCCTTACTTTCTGCTCACGACACAACTTGAAAGGCGCTCACATATACAACACAATCAATGACTTAGCACAATCACCATCAGCCATGTCAACATTAGAAGTCCTGCAAACATGCCCAACCCAACAAAAAGCCTTACTTTCTCACCTAATGGTCTTCAACTTGGATAAATATACTCCATGGTTACCATCAGTTGTTGCTTTTGAAATTCCAGTCTCAGTCCAAAACATTAACATTCATCGTTTCATTGTCGACGAAGGGGCCTCCACATGTATAATATCCAAATCCATTTGATAGAAACTGGGATCCCTCAAACTCAAGCCTTTTGACATTATGCATAGAACATACGATGGGCACCCTTCTACTCTCGTTGGTCTCTACCCTAGCGTGCTAGTTAATTTGGGTGGAAAAACTATGTTAATAGATGTTGGCTTGAGGGGGCTTGGACCTAGGTTCAAAGTTAGTTGCGCTAACCAAAAAACCCTACATTACCCTTTCGGAAACAAACCACGTAGCGCAGGATGCAGTCTCACCCGAGGCAATATTGGGGGATGATAGAACTAGGTTTCTGCATCCAAAGGATTATGTGATGTGTTTGTGTTAAACTTAGGGCTTTCTCTCGACCTTCGCGAAGCCTAACCCTTAAAACTCAAAACTTACAACAACTGAAAGTTAGCAGATCTAGACCCTTTGCCGATTGCGCTAAACATTCATAGCATCATATAAATACACAAATATAATTCTTCGTGCATCTATTAATTACTTTTCCAAATTAATTGCATTCAACATATCAACAACACAGTAAATTCAAAGATAAACAATAACACACAGATACATAGATATTTCTTGAAAACCAACCTTTATTATGCTTAGATCTTCAATTACAATCCTTTCCAACCCTGTGTACACAACTGCAGGGGCCCACGCACTCAGCTACAAACTTACTAAGGTCTCTACGGACACAGCTGCAGGAGCCATCCCCTTCGCTTAAGTACAGAAAAAGACCCAAATCTTACACTTCTATCTCTTCCTTAGATCATGAACATCTGTATGAATCTTCTATGACTCCTTTTTATATCCTTGTTCATTAAAATACCATGGTCTGCGAACCATGGGTGGCTCACAAAACAACTTGACTCTTAACCAACTAAGGGGCTTTGACCTTCCTAAAGCCCCTTTGACTTATATTGACCTGCACTACACGCGCTCTGCTCCTCAAAAATGTGGAGACTTTACAACATTAATAAAACTTTACAAAATTTTACCTCAGGGGACCCCATCCCAACAGTATGCATGGAGATGGTTATTGTTGTAGTTGTGTCATGTATAGGTTAATGATATATATATATATATATATATCTTATGCTAATCTGGACTGATTGGGGTAGACGAGATAACCTCCCTTGAACTTCATACATGGCGATGGCCATTCTTGCAGTTGTGTCATGTATAGGTTAATGATGTTGGTATGTTTAGTGTGTGTGTGTATATATATATATATCTTATGCTAATCTGGACTGATTGGGGCAGACGAGATAGCCTCCCTTGAACTTCATACATGGTGATGGCCATTCTTGCAGTTGTGTCATGTATAGGTTAATGATGTTGGTATGTTTTGTGTATATATATATATGTGTGTGTGTGTGTGTGTGTGTGTGTGTGTGTGTTATGCTAATCTGTACTGATTGGGGCAGACGAGATAGCCTCCCCTGAACTTCACTAAGGTGCATGTGATTTTGTTTATATTTAGTTATCTGACATGGTATGTTTGCAGGAAGTAGAGGATCAAAGATGACAAGAAATATGGTAGACTACAGTTCACGTGATTCTCCCTACAGATGAAATGAGAAGCCTGGTGATGAGTACCCCCCTCACATAGCAGATACATTGAGAAGTTTGAAGGCGAAGATAAGAAGTTGCAAAGCATATAAAGATATAATCATTCATTCACAGGAGAGACTTGTTAGGGCATAAGAGAAACACGCAAAGGTTAATGTAATTATCCTTCAAATTTTGTCAGACTTGCAGAGACAGGGAACACTTAGGATCAGCCATGGACAGGAGGAAGGAACTAATGTTGCATATCGCAACAGGTCTCAATCATGATACAAGTTTGACAAGGATGATACAGTTAGAGATGGTAGGTTCATGGATACACCTAATAGGAGGGATAATGACTCTAGTTTCTATTCTAGTTCTGGAGTAGAGAGACAACATCACCATCACCATCACCACCTGTATAGGAGGAGTGAGAAGCAATATTTTCCTGAAGTGTTCAAAAAAGTAAAGCCACCTACATTTGTCAAAGAAATGAATAAGTCACAAGATGCATAAGCTTGGTTACTGGGGATGAACAAGTTCTTCAGATTGCATGGAAAATCATACATTTGGTGGGAAGATGTAAAGAATGTCAGAGGTATTCATGAAGAGGATTTGACTTGGAGTGAGTTCGAGAGATTTTTCAGGAAGAAGTATCTATCTGAGAGAAACTATGATGATAGGGAAAACAAATTCTATGAGTTGAAGATGGGATCTATGACTGATGAGGAGTATATAACTAGGTTCTTGGAGTTGTTGAGGTATGTGCCTTATCTTAAAGAGGAGAAGCAAATATTAAGAGATTCATCAATGACTTGTCGATAACATTCAAAGACAAGACTGATTTTGATGAGCCTAGATCATTGGAGGAAGCCATCATAAAGTTGAAGCATTGTTATGAGCAATCAAAATATAGGTCTGAATATAAACAAAATTGGAAAGGTAATGATAAGAATAAGGGAAAGTGGATTAAGAAGAGAGGAAAACCATAGGATAAAAATGACAAGGAGAATGAAACACCGCATAAAAGATTCAATGCAACTGACAAAGGACAGGGATTCCAGTCTGAGGAGTAGAACAAGGGTGATGACAGGAAGCCTTTATAGTGTTGGAATTGTGGCAAGGTTCATCGTAGGAGATATTTTCCACAACATCAAGGTGGTGTTGATGCCTCTAAAATCGCCGCATCAACATTGGGGAAAACCACCCGGTCCGGACCTTAGTGCAACTCCTTTTCCATTTGGTGTGGTGGCTTCGACTGGATGTAATGGGACCAATTCCCCAGTGATATATGAGTTGATGGGTGATTGGTTTGTAATGTATAATGAGAGTGATAAGTGATCTATTCTAAAGTGCAAAAATATACAAATATAACTAATCTATCCTGGGAATTATTCTAATAATGCGATGCTTGATTGTTTCTATGAACAAATAAACATAAAGATGACTTATTCATAACATAGAAATATGCATTCATATGATGATTACTTTTTTTAATTAATTAAACAAAGTAATAATTAAAACATTATTGCATTGATCATAATATATCACTGACATATATATTTAAAAGATGACAATTTTGAAACATTCAAAAGTGACAAGTTAAAGAATTGCTTTAGAAACATATACATATCAATAATAGAAAAGTTGATAAATGCTAATTCACATAGAAAAATAAAGAGAAAACATAGATAATAGTATCGTATGCATTTGGATCTCCTCTGATGTAAATCACATTCAAATTCTACCTTCTAATTTGGGAATACTTTCATAGGATGCAAAAGTGCAAATCTCATAAAAGCCTTCTTTGTCAAAATTCAGAATTCTGGTCCAATCTTTTATAAAAAACATATATCGGAAGTACAGTAGTGCAACTTCTGATTTAAGTCTTAATACAAAATCGCAGAACTTTCTAAAAACATGAAAGGGTCTTTAAATACTAAAAATAACAACAAACTATGAAAGAAAGTCGCTATGCGCTGGTATAACAAAAACACAAAAATCTGGGATTTATTTTGAAAATAACAGTGTTGCGGCGGTCGAATGGATTCACTGTATCGGCTTATATTCTTGTGATCGCAATTGACAAATGGAAAACATTGGCTGGACCTCTAGTGGCTGATTCATCCGAGAGTGTAACTGAACTGTATATGTGGCATTGGCAAGTTTGGGGATCATGCAGTTGATCGCATCCGTGAAACACTTTATCGCCATTTGCTGACTGTGTGGTTTAACAAGGAAAAACCAGAACGTTTCCAATGTTAGGCTTTGAATGCATCAGCTTTTGTTTCCAATGTTGTTCCAACAATTTTACCTTTGGGAGTTTGCCTTGAGAGAAATCTGTAATTAGATTAGATAGATTCAGACTGTTGTTGATTAATTCAATCAGATTATTTGTTGCTGCTCTGCATTTGGATGTAGCTCTCTCAGCTTTCATTAATTGAGACTCCCATTCGGAAAACAAGATTTCCTTATGTGACTCCTGTATCCTTGGCAGATTGGCAGCTTTTCCCTCTTTCAAAACTTGCCATGATAGAAAATTAGTTAATCTTTCATTTTCCTTCTCTAACTCAAGCCTTTCATCCACTGATTTTTCAATCATAGATGCCGAGATATCACATACGGGAACGACCAATGATATATTATGACATAGAATATCCAATTGCTGGGACAAATCCTTGGTCATTTCCAGGGCTTCAGTTCTGAATTTGTTTATCTTGGGATATCCTTTGAATCGCTCTATCTGATCTTTCATTTGCACGATTTGCTCTTCTTTTGATTTCTTCTCCTGCTCGCTCAATAGCTATAGTTTTCTCAATGCTTGAGACAACTCTTGCTGTTTATGGATGGCCTATTCATCAATCCTCTGCTTTTCATGTTTTAACTTCTCATTTAATTGTTCATTAAGCTTCTTCTGTTCCATCAACTGTTGTTCCAGCTACTCTATTTTTTGTTGTTGTTCCGGCGACTATGCCTCTAGCTGAATGATTGCTTGGTATTTTTCCTTCAACAAATGACTAACTGGTGAAGCCTTATCTATTGTCGCTGTTGTATACGCTCCGGCATACTGAGACAATTTTGTTAAATCTTTAGAGGGATTTACCTCTTCTCTCCATACCACGTTCATCATTTCAATATGAGGAGTCAAAAGAGGACTGTGATCAATTTTCCTCTTCTTCCTTTATCTTTTGACTACAGCCCTATGCTTAGGACTGTAGAAAACATCTAGTGGTGGTATTTCTTCAATTTGCAGTACAATCTCCTCAGTGGGATTTTCGGGGATAATCTCTATGTCTTTCTGGAACTTGGGTGAGCCACTTGTTCCAACAATCGGAACTGTGTTGACTACTGATTTCTGCACTTTAGACACTTTTGGTGTAGTGAAACCTTGGGATTTCTCGGGATTACTGATGATTGAATAAAACTGTTCCCATTCCTTGATTAACTTGGGAACAGTATTAATATCTGTATCAAGGGGTTCACTAGCTGTTACCTGCTTCTGCTCCCTTTCTGGTGTCTTCTCCTTTTCAAGAATCTTTTCAATTTTGGTAGTGTTCTCAGTAATTTTCTCCTCACTCTGGGCTTGAGGTTGTTCCATAGAGGCTGTACTCAATAAGTCTAGAGGAAGTGTTTCCAATCTCTGCACCCTAAGCCTATAGAATTCCTCTAGTCCTTCTACTCCCAATTTGATCTTGGCCATATGTTTGACTCGAGAAAATACTTCTGAAGAAACCAAAAAGTCATTGAAGTTATCCTCCTCATGATCAAATTTAGCTATTTTAGCCTGAGAGGTAACATTGTAGGCAACCTTTATAGGATCGTACTGCCTTTTTGGGATAGTTGCAAGTTTTAACAACTTTATTTTCTCGGCCACCTTCTCTGCATGTTTGAAATCATGCAGAGTAAAAGCACCACATCAAAGAGGAAATTTTGGCCACATGTGCTTCTTGGAATCCCTAAGAGTCCTTGACATACCTTCAACTGTTATTTGATGTGCTAATTCCCTGGCCAGCAGTTTATCAGGGATGTACAGAGGAAGAACATGAGGGTTGGCAAGGCTGCCGAAAAGTCTTATATAGGTGAATCTTTCTTCTCCAAACCAACTACCAATTGCAGTTAGGTCGACTGATGCTTCCTCGGATAACCTAGGAGTAGGCTTATTGAATATGGAATAATACACGAGAAGAATAAAACCCTGACAAATTATATACAAATGGTTCTTATAATGGGCTTTCCATAGCTCCTTATGATAGATGTGAATGGGATTGGGATCCTGCGAAATCCATTTCCATCTGAGAATGGGGTATTTGGAATTAAAACATATAGTGTCCATAATATAGGCACTCATGTAAAAAGGAGGTATCACCTAGGTAGACACAAACCTATTTCTTCTATATTCAAGTATCTCAGTGGCCATTTTATCAGACAAAATGTTTACCCAGTCCATGATATAGCCATAAATTGCAGCCTCCATTAATGGGACCATATCTATAGAGAATTTATCAGAATCATGGACTTCGAAGAGTCTGCACATCATTGCACTAGCATAACAATAAGGAGAGGCCAATGAATCTACAAAGTACATACCCGATGTTTTGTGTTTGTGCTTAGTTGGAAAATGCCTCCATTGTCTGATAGGGTCAGATTCAATGTCGTTCTCCTTGGCGAAAGCCTCCAAAAAATCTTTGTTATACCGCTTTTCTGGCTGAGGTAAATGGTACATTTGTCTAAGATCCTCTGCTCTAAACGATCCGAACACTTTTCCATCAGCTGTAGAGAATGTTCTATCTGTGGTTGCAATACTTTCAACAATCCACCTGACCACATCATTATAGGGTAAAACCTTGGCACGCGCTGCTATTCTATGTAGATATGAGCAGGCCAATTCTTTAAGAGTATTCTCTGATTTGCTCGTGGAATCTGCTGTTGCTTCTTCTTCGAGTTCTTCAGGCTCCTCTGCTTCCAGTAAATTGTAGATACTCTCCCAGCTTTCTTTTCCTAAGCCGAGGCAGGTAGTATCTGATATCAACCCTTTATTATTTGGTTATGGTTCTTTGACTACGATAGGGGCCTTGGTTTTCTTCATCTTCTTTCCCATTTTCTCTGGATTCATCAGCTCAGAGTAGCTCTGCACAGACAATGAAAAAAGTAACAGAGAAATATACCCGCCCAAAGCTAATATGAAATGAAAAGAGTTAAGGTAATTCACGCATGATAAATGAAATGTAATTAAGTATTACCACAGGTGAAATCCTTGAAGATTCACCCTTCACTACAAAATTAATGACCACCATAACCACCAATCGTAGTTAATAAATGTAATAATTATCCGTCGCATTGCACATATGCTTGATGGTCCTTTAAAACATATATTTTGATCTTCCCGATCAGCGATCAACAATAAATAGAAAATCACAATCGAGAGGTTCGTCGGTCTGGCTTAACGTTTTGGGCTGATAGCCCCGATTGTGATAAAGGTAAGGAACATAATAAGGCAGAGGAATAATCAGCCGATCGTTTGATTTATTGTTTTTTCGTTTATTATTCCTTTTAAGATTTACGCCTGCTAATAATACCCTTTTATGGTCTTTTCTTGAAACGCACGCCTTACTTTATGATATCGCAATCGGGGAAATCAAAAGGGATTTCTCTATGTGTCATGTGGTATGTGCGATTGCCAATTGCGATTACGTTATCGGATCAAAGGTTTAGTATAGACCTTTTGGGATGCATCCTTTTTTTACTTTGCGATATGCAATCTCCAATCGCATTATCGCATCAGAGATTTGCTTATGAGGGCTTTTCAAAGAAGGATATATCATATTATATCATATTGTAACAAAAGGTTTTGGATATTAGTTCTATCGGGTCAGACCTTTTGAAAAGGATTTCCATGTGTTTATATAATTAAATCCAGGCATGCAATTATTATTGAATCATTGAATTCAACTAAGTCTTAAAAAGGGACCCATTTCTATTTAAAGTTTTTTTGATAAAAATTTAGAAATGGGGGGTTGTTGTACAACAAAACAATTGGCAATTCACTGGAAGAAACAATTATCTTTGAGAATCTAATGCAATATTCTGACTTTCTTAATTTGAAAACCTTAGAGTATAGAGAAAATAATCTAAGAACAATTAGATAATCATTAACTCTGAATATAATGAAAAAATGTTTCTGCAATTTCTTTCTCAACTTAAAAATAAAAACATTCTAACTTTATTTAAGCCTTGATTGGTTGATAAAGATAAAACAAGGGGACGTCTCCAACTTAGCTTATATGATGACTCTGTTGTCATAGGTAGAGCCTCTACTGCCAATGTTTATAGTCTCGATAGGGTTACCTTTTAACCATTCAATCATTCATTATCCCATCCATCCCAGAGTATAATTTATAAGAGTAAATCCAGAAAGATATGTTTACACATATTTTACTTTTTGTATTTTCCATCTTCTTTATTTTTCTTTTATTTAAAAGATAAAAATCCATTATCCTGGTTTGGTGGCCAGCTATTGACAATGCCATTCACTGGTTGTAATTGAACTGAACAATCTGGCTCGTGATGAGACCCCTTGTCTTATAATTATAAGCCATTACCCTGTTTTGATATGCAGTATTGGTAATGTCAGTTTATTAGTTCCCTATGATCATGGTAAGCAGGCTCATAATGAGACCTCTTATCTTTTATATCAAACATATTTTAGAATTACACTGAAAAATCATAAACTTTGTGGATGGGGTGAATGAATTACTCCTTAAGAGAATATGGATGACAATTTAAGAGTTCTAGATGCTAGGTTTGGATAAGTCTTTGCTTTTTACAGATAACTTCATTCGGGCTTTAAAAACTTGGAATGATTTATAGTATTTTCAATATTTGTAAAAGCTTTTACAAAAATAAAAGAGGTTTTCAGAGTTTTATTTTTATCTAACTCTCTAGAACTTCTTTCTTTTCCTTTAAGGCTTCCATCTACCAAAAGTAAATATTTACACTATTTTCTTTAAGCAACTTTCAAAACAGCAAAGGCCAATAGAAGGATATTTACAACTTTATTTCCTAACAAACAAACAAAACTACAAATTCAAACAAACACAACTGCAAATTGAATATTTACAAGTAAGAAGGGGTTACCTTCTTAGGTAAAGAATTTTTTCAAGATAAGCCCATTGACAGGAAGAGAATCTCTCTTTCCTGATAGATCTTGCAATATGAATGTTGATGGGCCTATTTTCTCGATGATTTGAAATGGTCCTAGCCACATTTTCTAAAATTTAGTGTGTTTACCTTTATCTTCATGTGCTTTGTCCCATTTAAAAACAAGATCACCAATTTGTAAAAGTTTTGGGCCGGTAGAAATTGTATCAAAAGAAGACTTAATAACATGTTGATGCTTTGCATGTGTAATTCTAGCTTTTTCCATTTCTTCTTCTAATTTAAGAATTTGATTATATCTCAATTGAATAGAAGATGAGGGATTTTCTTCAATAAACTACACTAAGGCTAGAGATGGGAGTGCTAAGTTTGCAGGTATGACAGCTTCCTTTCCATACACTAAATTAAATGGAGAAGTGCCTATTGAGGCCTTATGTGTTATACGATCTACCCATAATGCAAATACTAAAGACTTGTGCCAATTCTTTTGATTCTCATCAATAGTTCTCTTAATGATTTTGATAAGATTTTTATTGGTAGATTCTGCTAAATCATTACCCTGAGGGTAGTAGTTTACAGAATATTTCAATTTAAATCCTCTTTTAATAGCAAATTCAAGTATGGTATTTCCAGAGAAATAAGATGCATTATTGAAAATGAGAGCATTAGGTACGCCAAACCTAGTAATGATGAACTGATCTATGAATTCAATAATTGCCTCAGAGTTGGCTACCTTCAAAGGAATTGCTTCTACCCACTTTGTAAAGTAATCCATGGCTGTAAGGATATATCTGTGCTTCTTGGAAGAATGTGGAATAATATCTCCAATGATATCCAGTCCCCATTGTTCAAAAGGGTTGTTCGATGTTGACTGGTTGCAAAGGAAAATCTGGCTTTCTTTGTCTTCCATTGGCAGTTTGACACGTTTTGCATTTCCTTACATATTCATGGGCATCTTTAAATAAGGTGGGCCAATAATAACCATCATGTATAATTTTGTGAGTTGTTGTGTCACCTCCAAAATGTCCACCTGCTGGACCATCATGTATTCCTGCAAGACCTTCTGTGCTTCAGTTTTTCCAAGGCATCTTAATAAAACCGAATCATAGTTTCTTCTAAACAACACATCATCAATAATCTCAAAGTTTTTAGCTTGCAATCTTATGGCACATTTATTTTTGTAAGAGAGATTAGAAGGAGCGTACCCATTTTTTAAATAAAATAACAAATCCACATATTGAGATTCAGGGTCTATGATACTTATCTCATTGATTTCCTCAATATTGTTTGAACCTTCATGTTCTTGAATGTTGGAAGCTCCTTCTAACAACTTGCAAAAACCTTGACCTTTGACAATTTTCGCCAGTTTAAAGTCCAAATCATATTCTTGTAATGCTGTACCCCAGTTTGCCTTCTTCTCTCCTAACTACCTCTGGACTAGTAATTGTCTCATTGCTAAAAATGAGACTATTACTTTTGTATGAGTTTTTAAGAGGAAAGGTCTAAAGTGTTTAATAGATTTGAACACAGTGAAGACTTGTTTTTCTACTTTGGAATAATTAAGCTCAGCATCTTGGAGATTTTAACTAAAAAATGATATGGGTGCTTCCATGTTTTGATCATTGATTTGTGTCAACACAGCTGCATAGGAAGTATCGGATGCTAAAGTGTATAAAATAAAATGATTGGAAAAATTTGGAGTGTTTAATGCAAAGAGCATTTATGATTTCCTGTTTGATTGAATCAAAAGCTTCCTTTTCTTTATGCCCCCATTTGAACACTGAATTTTTATTGATCATAGTCTGTAATGGTAAAACAATCTATGAAAAATCTGGAACAAACCTTTTTACAAAATTTATTTGACCTAAAAATGATTGCATTGATTTTTCATTGTGTGGAAGTGGAATATCAGAAATCTCCTTGATCCTTTCAGGATCGATATAAATGCCATCTTTTGAGACAATAAACCCCAAGAGTTTACCTTGGTCAAGAGCAAAAAATGATTTCTTGGGATTCAATGAAATCCCATACCTTCTATATCGTTCAAAGATTTGCTTCAAATCATGTAAATGATTTTCTCTTTTCTTGGAGAAGACAGTAATGTCATCCAAATAGACAACAACTGACTTATTAATTAAACCCTTGAATGCTATATCCATTTCTCTCTGGGAGGTAGCCCCGACATTAATCAAACTGAAAGGAATTTTTTGGTAGGCATATGTTCCCCACTTAGTTCTGAAAGTAGTCTTGAGTCTGTTATCTGGATGCACCAGTATTTAGTTATATCCAGAAAACCATCTAAGAAAGACATTAATTCGGAACCAGCTACTGAATGAAGAGTTTTCTCCATTGTTGGTAGTGGGAAGTTATCCTTTTGGCTAGCCTTATTAAGATTTTTGAAATAAATGCAAATTCTAATGTCACCATTCTTCTTTCTAACAGGCACTAAGTTAGAAACCCACTTTGAATATCTAACAGGGAAAATTATCTTAGCCTTCTGTTGGGTTGTATTATATTCTTTCCATGACTAGCCCACGTAGTTAACCGAGGGGTTAGAAGGGGGGCATAGCCCCCCCTTCATTGCAC
>APFE030432917.1:43995-103574 GCA_000404065.3 Pinus taeda | reverse complement strand
ATGGAAACTCAGATCATAGGATTTGGAGAAAAACCCAAGAGTTGATCCCAAACAGTACAGAAGATGCCCAACATTCCCTTGCTGAAGAGCTCCAAAAGAGACAAATCCTTAAATCGACCGAGCAGGACAAATTAAGGTGGGGTTATGAAGAGAAAGGAACCTACACGACCAAAGAAGCTTATTACATTATTATCAAAGGTCATCTCATCAAGGACAAACTTTGGGAAAAAATATGGAACCCCCCGATCTGGCCAAAAATATCTACATTCCTCTGGCTACTCTCCCACAACAGGATACTCACCTGGGACAATCTCAGAAAAAGAAAATTCGAAGGACCCTCTATATGCTTCAACTGCAAAATGGAGGAGGAAACAGCTGTGCACCTTATGCAATTATGCCCTCTTAGCAGGCAAATGTGGGAGAAAGTCACCTTTCGCTGCCAAAAGGAAGGACGCGAGATAGGTAATGTAAATAATACTTTACGAAACTGGCCTCAGCACCTGTTTCAAAGCCGCATCCTAAATTCTCTATGGCAAATCATTCCCGGAATTGTTATGTGGAATCTCTGGAAAGAGAGAAACCGCAGAATCTTCAAAGACCACTCAATGGATGTGCAGCAAGTTTGGCAGACTATAGTCATGAATATACAGGAAACTCTATCTATCAAAAGCTGGTCTCAGGAGGATTTCCCTTCCAACAACAAGGAACAGGCCATTTGGAATAATTGGCAAATTCATTTAAGCTCAACCAACTTTCCTGCAAGAAGTATTAATACACAGAAGGATATTCCCTCTCACTGGTCCCCTCCACCTCCCAATTCATTTATGCTCAACTTTGATGGGGCTTCCAAGGGCAATCCGGGAGCTACAGGATATGGTGGAGTTATCAGAGATCACACTGGACAAGTGCTTAAAGTCTTCTTTGGCTCCATTGGCTGGAATACAAACAACGTAGCTGAACTCGAAGGATTATGGAAAGGTCTCAACATTTCTCAAAAGGATAACTTCTTTCCCCTAATTGTGGAGGGAGACTCTCAAATCTTAATCAACATGGCTATTAAAATTCAACAAGGCACCGAGGCTCAGAAGATTAGTAGAAGCTGGAGAATGGTAGCAAGGTTGGAGCTACTTCAGTCCTAGCTAAGGGACAACAAAGCTGCAACATTCAATCATATCAGACGCGAAGGAAATAAATTAGCAGATTTCTTAGCTAACATAGGAGCAGAAAGAGGAAACAATCATTTTGAAGGATCCCTCCAAGGTATTGTATCAAGGAATGCATGGTACACCTTCCAGGAACTCTCAAAAAAAATGTTCAGAGGCAGGTTCAAGACCACCCGGATGCGGGTGTTACAGTTTGATATGAAATGCATTCACGCCCCACGCCTAAGCCACATGGCTTCACACTCCCGCCAGGTGGTGTCCATGGTTTTAATAGCGTTTTGGGTGCCAGTACAAACAGGGGCATTAAAGGCCCTTCAAGACAGGCGGATTACCGAGGTTCTGAGGCCAGAGCATTTATCATGGCGCCTCCATACTATGGTTCAGGTAAGCGACGCGGCTCCGGTTTTACTCCTGCGATTGCTCAGGGAATTGTTCAGGGAAATTCTGCAAGCAGAATTCCCATCCGCGTCGCCATCTCATGCCCAGTGTTCAGGCTTGTGAGCTCAGCTCAGACGAATGTGCAGGGGATTTGCGGTAGTTGCAGAATTAGTCGCAGGTATATATCAGTCAATTTCTGTTTGCTCAGTTGTGTAAAGCTCACTACGCCACTCATGGCTCCTCGCGGTGGTTATAAGTCGCCTCGCAGGGGAGGTCATTCTAGCCAGTCCAGCGGCACAAAACAGAGAAGACCGACCAGCCCGAAGAGGATTTCTCCCTTAGCGTGCGTTTCGCCTCCCTCTGGTGCCTCAACGCCTTCCGAGGATTTGGATAACGTGGTTCAAATAGCTACTCTCTGCTATCATCGTCGGACTAACAAACCAGTGATCCGAGCCCGCATTACAGTCATCTTCGAGGAGGAGGATGAGGTGGAGGACAGTCGCAATCAGGATTCAGGGGAGAAAATGCCCACCACCTCTGATAATTCTTCCAAGGCACAGGACACCTCCTACATCCCAGAGGTTCAGAGCCGAATGGAGGGCGATAGCACTGAATTTCCCTCGGCCGAGCAGGTGGAAGCTGCCAAAGAACTTCGCAGCCTCAAACGCAAAGCTCCCATGGCCTCGGCTGAAGGCTCCATGAAGACTCAGATGGATTCTCCTGGCAGTGGCTTGCGAATTGAAGAAGAGGAAGACTCGCTGGACTACAAACTTTATCTCAAGCTGCCTCCTGGCTATGACAGCATCGAGGACGTCCCTGTTGGTGTCGAAGTTTCCTGGGAGCCCGACCTGATCCAGGCAGCTGAAGAACGGAAGCAAAGAGCTTTGGCTCGTGAGGCTGAGGTGAAAAAGGGCAGCAGCAAATGACCACCGACTTCTCTGGGGTAAGCCTGTACTCAGGCGAACCGTTTCTTTTTGTTTTTTTGTTCAGTCCTGGTTCGATAGCTTGCATTCTCTGAAGCTTCGCAGCTTTGTAAACTCGGTCCCCTGTCTCTGATCTCGTGGTCGGATCCTTCTAGTGGGTTGTTGGTCTGTCTTAGGCATGTGTATTTCGTCCAGGTTGGACAATTTCTGTTCCAGACATTTCTTTTTGAAGTTTTGTTTTTTCTGGCTCTTACAAGCAGAAACATCAGTTGTAATGAGAATTTCTTGACAGAGAGCTGATCCATGGCTCTCAGAGGTGTATACCTCTTGTAAATATTTTTTCTCTTTTTTAATATAATAGTTTCAGTCTTTACTTAGCAAAAAAAAAATGATCTGTTCAATGTGCGTTTGTATACTCGCAATAGTCCTTGTCAAATTGTGGCGATTCGGCGGGGTTAATAAGTTGATGTTGACATTAACTGTGCCACTGATATTCATTCATTTTTTCCGTGAGGTTTGCATTAAAGAGGTTTGCATTTAAGTTTTTTTTAAAGGTGGGTTGAAAAGGTTTTTAATTGAAGTTTTCAAAAAGAAATTGGAAAATTATTTTTTTAAGTTTTTTTAATAATAAAAAAAACATAAAATTTGGGATTTTTTTAGAAAGATAATTTTTTACAGGGTTTTTTTATTGGCAAGAGAGATTACGGCTTTGAAAAGTCCAATAGTATATAAAATTATTTTGATTTTTTGTCAAGCATGACAATGTTTTTGGTGAAGATGGTGCCTTACCGTGGTATATATTGAAAATCATATTTTTTTGGGGGTGATATGGAAAATAGTCTCATGCAATCACAAAAGCAGCGCTAAGAAAATGAAAGAAAATAGTCATGAGTCACAAAACAGACTGAAGAAGAAATGAAAGAAAAAAGTCATGAGTCGCAAAACACGACTGAAGAAGAAATGAAAGAAAATAGTCATGAGTCGCAAAACACGACTGAAGAAGACTAAGAAAAGGAATCGAAAATAAGAGGGAGAGATTGTTGCAGTGTTTAGAAAGGTTCAAGCCACAACCAAGGAACTAAGAAGTCTAGCAGAAGACAAAGAAGAAATCAAGGGTGATTGGTGTAGCTTTGATCTGCTACCACCTCCTATGTTTACAACATTGAGTTCTATAAAACATGCATTGGATGAGAAGTGTTTGTGCAAGGCATCAAAAGCCACAACTTCCAAAGAAGCATGGAAGATTCTAGAAGCAGAGTTTGGCACAAAGGGGAGAGACATGCAACAACAGGTTATGTCACAAGAAAAAAAGTCAATCAAAGATCTAAGATTATATGAGCAAGACTCTGAGATGAAAACAGAGTTTGGAGAATCCCACCCAAAAGTGCATGATGGTTGCCAAGACCATAAAATTGAAACCCATTATGCAAGCATGCATATGGATGAAGAAGATGCAACAAAGATTGCAGAGAGAGAAGCAACATCCTCTGTATGTGAAGCAGAGAAAGAGCATATAGATGCTCAAGGAATCCATTGTAATGTGGAGGATGCAGATGATTGTGAATCCCACTGTGATGAGACACATGTGGATGATGACTGCAAAGTTATATGTGAATTGGTGAATCTAGCTGCAAATGATGGGTTTAGTGAAGTTGAAATTGTAAATGAAATTGACAATGAGCACATGGATGCTTGGATATCCCACCATAGTGTGGATGAACATTATGTTGATGTTATGTGTGGTTTCTTTTTTGAAACAAAGATTGACAGTGGAAATATGGTATGTGCAATGTTTAATGAAACATTGAAGGTTGAAGTTTCCACTGTAGCAACAAGATATGAAGCAGTTGGAACTGCTCATGAAGCAGTATGTCAATCTAACAACAGTTAATGATCAAGAACAAGGTAAAGTGATTGAAGAGTTTTTTATGAGAATATCCACTAACAACATAACTGTGGAAGACAACCTCCATGCAATGGAAAAGAAGCAAGAGGTAGAGCATGAAGCTTTCACTGAAGAGCATAATAAAGATGTTTTTAACATTGTTTTTGAATATGCAGGTGTTCAAAATACCGTGGACGAAAAAGTTGAAAATAAGGTTGTTAATAAATTTGATGCAAATTTGAAGCTCATTGAAGACTAGATTCAAAAATCAATAAAACAAATTGTTGTGATTCTTAAAGCAGCAATTGGAATAAAAGAATTGAATGAAATGGTGAATAATGATGTTGAGTGTGTAGATTATAGGGAAAAAGTAGCAATCCCTGATGATGAAAGTGAAAATAATGATATATATGTTTCTGAAGACAAAGATGAATGCATTGAAACCATTTTTGAGTAATGGAGTAAAAAAGAGATAAGATTCTGCTATCAAGAAATATGGTAGAAAGAAAGTCGAGAATATGAAGCGCAAGAAGCAAAGAAAATAAGACAGTTTGAAGATACAATGCTATGGCAGCAGTCCATGGTTGAACGAATATTTGAAGAGGAAGGTGTACTAGACCAGATCAGATTGTGTTTCAGCACAAATTCAAGAAAAGTCAAAGAAAAATTGAGGCAACAACAAGTAAAGGAATATGGAGCCTACAACAAGAACCCACAACGAAGAATGAAGCAATTTCAAGGATTTAAAATTTGGAAGAAGAGAAAAAGAAAATGCAAAATTGTGAAAGTTTTGAGTCATCGTAAGCCTAGTTGAGACATAAACCAGTAGGCATGTTTGAGTGATAATTGAGTCAATTTCTATTGTAAGCCTAGTCGACATAGTTGAGCCATGTTGAGTCATACGGTCGTAATTAAGGGGGGGTGTTAAAAATTGTAATTACTCCTGCATGTGGAGTTAGCTAAAATTAGAGAGTCAGTTAAGTGAGCGTTTAGTCAAGTCGAGTGATGGATTAAGAGTTAAGTGCAATCCATATTTAGAGTGTGAGTTAACTAAGTTAAGTGTGTGTGCATGTTAAGATATTTTAGGCTAGTCGCTAGTTGGAAAAAGTTAAATACCCTTCACAAGATTCATTATAAGAATTAAATTTTGTGTGATCAATAGAAAAGCCGCACCTCGTGCGATTTATGTGTAAATTTAAGTTTAAGCTCCTCTTCCTTTCCAACGCCAAAATCGTTCTTCACCCTCTTTATCAAATTATATGTTTTATTATAAACGTTGTCTATCGGGACTCTCTCTAAATATCCATGTCTAAGACTCTCTCTTTGAGAAGGATTTTGATCTAGTTTATATACTCCAAATGGTGGTCGATCTTTATTTCGGTCCGCATATCGGCTCAGGATTTGGGTTGGTGCGCATATTAAGAACGTAGTATGAGAGTTTCATATATCTGAGATTTTATATGTGGTTATGCTAGTTTTAAAATTTAAATATTTTGGATAGATTTTTTTTGTGTAGGCATTAATTTTTTTGATAAGGTGAAATATTAATTTTATTTTTTTAATAGTGTGAAATATTAACTTTTGTTTGAAATGTATAGTGCTAAAAAAATTAAAGTAAATATTTATATGTGTAATTTTAACCTTTTGAAATATTTTTTAACGATACATTTTATACATTTTATTAAAGTAGTCAATAGGATATAGCTCGTTTGGTTAGAGAAATTGACTGGGGTTGAATTTGAGCATGGTATACTTTTATAATAAATAAATTTAAGAAAATAAAATACTTTATTATTTATAATTTTAATTTTTTTAATTATTTTTATAATATATTATATTATAGTATTTAAAAAGATATAGTTTGTTTGATTAGAGAAATTGAATATCACTGAGTTTGAATCTTGTCTATTAAAAATTTCTATAGAATTGAAATATATATGTTTTACATATTTTTTTTGCATTTTTGTAAAAGGATGGGGATGCAAGTAAATATTAACAAATGAAAGTAGTGGTTTTCTCTAATAAAAGAAAACATGATCAGTATAAGTTCTATTTTGAAAGCAACATTCTCGAAAAAGTTGTGGATTACAAATACATCAGAATTGACTTCAAAGGAAAGGACTTTGAGGGGTTGGAAAGCATTTTATGCTTTTTAAAATAGATGTAGAGAGACAAAGTTATGGCACTAGGAAACCACTCTAACTCTTTTTACGCTTTTAGTGATTCTAATAATTCTCTACTATTGTGAACTGTGGGCGAGCAGTGCATCCGACATGCAGTGGAAACAAACTGAGAAAATTCAGAAGCTTTTGATTAAAAAAATTCAAAATTCAAAGTGAAGTTCCTTATGTTATCTTATTAAGTGAAATAGGGGTTGCGCCTATTGAAGCAATTGTTATGGTGCGAGCCATAAGGTATTAAAAAAATTGAGCAAATGGAAGAGGGAAGATGACCTAAGGTTGTCTTTAATGACTTATTGTGCAAAAGAAAGAAGACTTAGAAATGGAAAAACAACAATTGGTTTAGTAAATGACTTATTGTTTGAACATGTGTCCCATAAACAGTAAAGAGATAAAAAAAATTGTTATATATAAGTTCCAAAAGAGTATTTGGGATAAGGAGTTAGGGAGAAAGAAAAAGTACTATATTGAAGAGTTTAATCCCACTCATAATCATTAGCAAAAAGCATACATAGGGGCCAATATTTCGCTAAAATTCTTATTTCTTAGTTAAGGACTAATTCTCATCAACTTCGTTGTGAAGCAACTAGAAATAATGGAAGATAAAATTGAATGAGAAAAGCTAGCAATCAATAGGAGAGGAGACCCTGAGGCTGGCCACAACACTAACAAATTCACTAAATTCACAAATCAATCAATATAATCTTATACAATGGCATTTAGTTAGGGAGATGAAACAACCTACAAGAAAATAGGAACTACTTCCCAATTACAAACACAATCATAACAATTACAGTTTCTCCATTGTTTTCTAAATTCCCCCTTTAATAGAGAAAGGGTTGATTTCCTAGTATCTCCCTAAATAATTCAAATTTCACCTTCCTAAGGGGCTTTGTGAAAATATCAGCAACATTTTCACAAGTATTACAATATCCGATAAAATTTACCTTAGGCTATATCATTTATCTAATAAAATGAAATTGGACATCAACATGCTTTGTCCTTGCATGAAATATTGGATTATTTGCCAACTTGATCGAGCTTTGGTCGTCACATTTGATCATTGTAGCCTTCTTTTATTCTTCTCCAATATCTTGAAGAACTCACCTCAACCAAACAACTTCACAAGTTGTTGCACACAAAGCTTTATATTTTGCCTCTATAGATGACAAAGATATAGTTGGTTGCTTCTTTCTGCTCCATGAAATAATCCTAGATCCAACACTGAATGCATAACCTGTAGTAGATCTTCTATCATTCGAATTATCGATCCAATCTGAATCTGAGTAACATGTCAGCTCAACATCAAATGAATCAGTATATTTAAGACCAAAATTGTTGGACACCTAATCCTAAATGGGTTAGTGTGGAAGCTGAAGAGACTAAGTAGTCCAAGAAACCTTGGGATGTGAATCCCAACGGTCACAACAATGTACTATAAATGTATATCTCCTGTTAATAAAATATGTACTCACATGCTTTATCTTTCCTATTGCTCTTATTTTCCATGTGTGTTTAACATGGTATCAGAGCCATGATGTGTGGCCTGTGTAGTTTTCTTTCTCAGGGTTTATCCTTTAGTAAAAAAATGAGATGTTGTTATTCCCTGAGCAACTAGTCTGAGATGCCTTGAATAGTGCTGGCCTAGTCTTCATTACTTGTAACACTCCATTAATTATGCATGTCTGTTCTTCTGAATTCAATAATCGCTCTCTGATTGTCATAAACGTTTAAAAAAAGAGCGTCATTACACCTGTGCCTCTACTTGTGAGCTTGCATGACCATTTCATTAGCAGGCACGACAGTTACTTGTGATCTTGCATGAACCGTTACTTGTTGATTTGTTGACTATTTTGTTTCTCCTCAATTTTTCTGTTCTCTGGAGCTTTGTGACTCTATTACTATTGCGAAATACACTAGACTCCTAGTTTGAATACGCTGCCATACCACATTTTCTGTTCAAGAGCTCTGAAATTGCTGCAATGCAAATCCATGCTCACCAACACCCTCTCCATTGAATAAGATTTTCATTTCCTGGTTTCCTGGCCACTTCAAGGTCATGGGCGACATCGAGTGAAACGAAGCAAAGATTTTCCTTAACATCATCCATGATGTAAGTCTCGTCCATCATATTAATAGCCTAGTAGGAAACAAGCTCCTTGAAATAATTAGTGAGCGCCTTTCCTTCGAGATCAAGTCTTCTAACCCCATAATTAATAGTAGAGTTCTGGTACATGGGAGCCGCTTGGGTGAAGGAGAAGCCTCAAACCACCATGAGGCTGCATTGTGTGTGGGCTAAAAGGCTGATAGGCGACTTGCTCGCCTCGCATAAATAAACCAACGAGGGCGAATCTGCTACTTACAGGGACTGGAACCCTAGATATTCGAAGACAATCTTGTCTGTCACTTTTTGAATGGAGGGCAGATTGAAGAGAGGCTCCACCAAGAGGAAACCTGAAGAGTCTGAGGGTCAAATTTTGAGAAGGATTTATATATTCGATCCAAAATATCTTTTTGCAGGTCAAGGTTTATGAGGTAACCTCTATCGAATGGGTTTATGAGGTAACCTCTTGCTTCCTTTCCATAAAATCGTCTTATTTCAGGAATTTGCCAAAGAGGAATGCCCATGCCTATAACAACTTGGGCTGCCGGTAAGTTTATTTCAGCCATCCACTCTGTAACAAGATGCTCAACCTGTAAACGAGGATTCAGTTCTAAAAAACAATATTCACCAGAATCCATGCTATAAATATACTCAACAGTTGCAACCCCAACATAGCTTACAGACTTTGCAAGTCTCCGTGCACCTTTCTCTAACTGCTTCACAGTCTCTGGTGGAGCAATTGTAATTGGACCCTCTTCTATAATCTTTTGGTGTCTTCTTTGAACATTGCAGTCTCGACTATGTAAAGCTACCACATTTCCATACTGGTCACAAATAAGCTACACTTCTAGATGTCGACTCTGAGATGCAACCTTCATTATAAATATTGGAGAACCTTCAAAGTTTTCTGTGAACTTGTCTATGAATTGATGTAATCTATTAATTTGATGCAAGGAGTGTTGTTTTCATTAAACAGAGATTAGATTTAGAGATTTGACATGACAGTATTGACACATTATTCTTTGTAAATGCCTATGATAAAGCAACTATTGAGTTGGTAACTGTTGACATTGTTGATTTATAGACATGTATTGATGAAGTGGAGTATGATTTCACATTCTAGGGTTCAGGGATAAGTCTTGCATTACCAAAGTATTATTGACTGAATATGTTGATGGATAGAGTCTGATGATGATGTTGAATTGATGGACTAAGTGTTATGTCAGAGTGCTTGACAAGCCTTGATACACTGCTATATTTTTACCACTGTTGGTTTGATCATTGCTATGGCAATGTTTCAATGGACAGAACATGATTGAGATTGCTTTACTAAGACTGTCAACAAATTTCATTTGCAAAGAAAGTCAAAGATTGACTCTTTTTCAGTGTGAGTAGTTTGAATAATTTGAGAAGTACAATAAAGCAGCAAGTCATTTGCTACATTGAAATTGGTATTGTGTTGTGTGCTACAGTGACTTTGTGATATTGGCATCCTGTTACTCATCTAATAGTTGCAATTATTTATAGACCAATTTGTAGCCAAAGATAACATCAGTTCTCTGATTATATTGGTCTAAAATGGATAGAATAGATGTTGTATTGAAACTACTGAATAATTTAATACTTTCCACTGTTGATGAGATGGTTAAGATCAACAAAACCTCTCTTTCCAATATTAAATTTGTCTCCAAAATGCACATGAGAATATTGAGTTTTGTGCAGCTTGAGACAAAGCTGCAGCAAGAAGAACTACAGCAATGGAGTCATCATTCTGAACCTGTTTCTGTTCAGAAGATTGAAACAGACTCCCATAAACAGCGAGACAATAATGTTACAGTTCATTCAAATAAAACAACAGTTGTACATGCAGATGCAGAAACTCAGCCTGCACTTCCCAAGCCCATCATCAGACCTTGGGAGCAGCTTATCCACAACAAGCATAGAACCGGTCTTGGTTATGACAAGGACTTGCCCTTTCATATTCCAGACTACTCAAAGCCCATTCAGTTTCAGAGTGTTGGATTCATTCATGACGGTTCACCTGCTCCTTATGATAGTTTAGCTTCAACTGTTCTAGACTCTGCCCCTCTTCCACAACAGTAACAACAACAGATCCTGAAATGCCAACACTGGGACCGAGTTGGCCATTTGAAAGATCATTGTTTTGATCTTCATCCATGTAAGCACTGTCATAAAAACAGTCATTCTTCACACAGATGCTTCAGAAACAAACGTCCTGCAAGAACAAAGATTCATCTAGGATGGATCGCTTCTTGGCAATGGGCATCAACAACCAAGAAGATATTCCAAACACATATTAGAACTTGTTCCAGAATATTGAGCAGTCTTGCAGTTGAGTTTTCTCCATCATCTCACCTTGTATCTGACAGGGGGGGAAATGATGGTCATCTACAAGCTTCAAAGTCACATCAAGCGAGCCTGAGCCACAACCTTCCACACCAGTTTCAGAGTTGTAGCCAGAGACAAAGATGCTTGTGAACATGCCTTCAGTTGGCAATCTGGGACACTTCAGAAGACTTCAACTTCTTGCCAGTTTCGGAAGAATTCCAGGAACAAAATTGAGGACACTTCCTCTAGCAGAAGACTCTAGCGTCTTGCCAGTTTTGGAAGAGTTCCAGGAATTGCATTAAGCATTCCAGAGTTGTTGGTCATCCTTAAACCGTCACAGGTTGAGACTTCCCTTTTCAGGTTGAAGTTCTCCCTTTTATGTAGGGTGAGACCTCCCTTTATTGGTTGAATGTTTCCCTCTTCAAAACAATAGGAGCACTTCCTCTAGCAAAAGACTTCATCTTCTTGCCAGTTTTGGAAGAGTTCCAGGAAGTGCACTAAGCGTTCCAGTGTTGGTGGTCATCCTTAAACCACCACCCTTTATACCAACATTTCAGAGAGCACATTCAGCCTAGTGCTGCCATGCATATTTGCACATTTTGTATTACAACGCTCTTCTTGGACTCATACATAACCCTTCGGATTAAGGGGGGAATGTTGGACACCTAATCCTCAATGGGTTAGTGTGGAAGCTGAATAGACAAAGTAGTCCAAGAGACCTTGGGATGTGAAACCCAACGGTCACATATTGTACTTTAAATGTAAATCATTTGTTAATAAAAATTGTACTCTCATGATTTATCTTTCATATTTCTCTTGCTCCCCATGTGCGTTTAACAGAATGTAGTGTTATTATAAAATGTTGGTATCCAATCATACCAGCACAATTTGAGTACCTTTGGCCCTTCTAACCTCTCATAAGCACATGGATTACCTTAGTCATATATCAAAAGACTATGCTTCTCTACTTCTCTCTATCATTTTTCTATATATTCCAGAATTGTGGTTTTAATTCCCATATTTTTCATAGCTACATTTTTTCAAATTAAAATACGTTCTTCAAATTCCACATATTATTAATGTTGAGCATTATAGACAGACATATGACACTCCTTGTTCAACTTTTCCTTCTAAAGGAAGATCTACTTAAGTTGGACATTGCTTTTCTGAAAGCAATGCGAACATGAAAGTACTAAAGCAGTTAAATGCCTTAATACGCTAGATGGACTTGTAGCCAAAATACTTGGAGAATGTATTATGTCTTAAGTCGGCAAGCTGCCAGGAATTTCAAATTTGAGTTTCAGTTAATAAAGATTTCGACTTTTAACTTTGCTAGAGTCCATGTTACCAGAAATGAAGTCAACATTCATTGATTTGTTTGTGCAATGTCAGACTGCTCTTAAAAAAAATTATTCCAATTTCAACGATGTGGAGGCTACACACAATCTCTATGTCAAATCTTGGAAAGAGGTGTGTTTTTACGAATGCGATGGTTCCCAAAATTTCATGTTTCGCCAATTTTAATTTTAGTTATTGCAGACTTTACCTTTTATTTTTGCTGGAGCCCATATTACTGGAAATGAACTCCACATTCATTAATGTGTTTGTGGAGCGATCCTTAAAAAAATGATGCAAAGTTCATCAGTGTGAAGGTTACACACAAGTTCCATGTCAAAATGTTCGGAAGATGTGTTCTTTTACAGTATAATCTTTCTGGAGTGTAATCCGTTGTTCCAATAGAAAATTATTTTTTCTGGTTAATTCTACCACATATGACTAGACGCTAACAACATGGATTCAAGATTGCCTTCTACCTGTTTACTAGGTGCACTAGAGGAGGCTAAAGTTGGGTGAGCCATGGCCAGGCAAACAATACCTGTTTACTGGGTGCACCAGAGGAGGTTGAAGTTGGGTGAGCCATGGCCAGGCAAACAATAGAATCAACTGGGGGTGAGGAACCGTTTTGACTGGTTGTACCATGGAGGAGGGCTCTAATATGAACCCTGGAAGGAGAATACCAGCCATGGTGGCCAGATTGGGGTTGAGAGGAGTTTGTGAGGACAACTAGAGCAGAAGCCTAGCCTCTGCCACCTGGTTAGGTTGTACAAGAGCCATTTTATTAACCTGCAACACCGACATATGCAATTTTTTACTCATTTGTTTCTAAATTTTGTGATCTTTATCCGTGGTGGCTAGGTATGTGTTCCGACCATTTTAAAATTCACCAGTTTTGTGATCTTTACCCTTGGTGACTAGGTATGTGTTCCAACCATTCTAAAATCTACGAATCTGTCCATCTAAGAATCTATATTTCTCAAGTTTGCAATCTTCAAAGTGCAATAAGGTCAGATATTAGAAATGCCTTCACCATTTCTTTGTTTTCAAGTATCTCACTGCAAGCAAGAGAGTGATGTATCGACTGCTGAAGGTCTTCAATCAACTGAGAGTCACCCGCTGACCATGTTAAGATTGCAGTTTCATTTAGAACATTTTGTGTAGCTTGTTAAATAATCAAGTTAGCTCGAGAAACTACTAGTCATTTCTATTCATCTTTAAACTTAGGAAACATTATGAAACATTCCACTATTCTAGTATGCTAAACAATTGTTTTACATATATCCAAATATTATAAGTAATGACTATTATACTTAGTTTTTCTTAGACCGAGACGCTTTGTTTCTCTTAGACCCATACCTGATAAACAATCGTTCTATATATATCCAAATATAACAATCGTTTTACATATATCCAAATATTATAAGTAATGACTATTATACTTAGTTTTTCTTAGACCGAGATGCCTTGTTTCTCCTAGACCCAGACCTAACAGGGACTACTGCTGCCTGTAGCCCTTGTTACTAGAAGCCAAACATTGGATCATCCTATTTGACTCAAATTTCCAAGTCAAAGAAAAAGGGGGAGATTGAAAGGGTAATGAGAAAGCATAAATTAACAAAGCTAGACATGCCATCTCATCATCATAATTGTTTCCCCCTCAAACTTCATCCCCACTCAATAGAGGAAGGGAATCCAATAGAAAACAAAGAGCAAAAGAGTCGAGAGAGCTATAGCATTGGGAATATATAACTTGTCTTTTTGGTACAAAGGCTCTGTTGGAGAAGTGCTTCTTGTGAACCCACCCCCTTTGATTAAGAAATCTCAAATATTTGCTCCAATTTGCAAAAGTTGATATATATTACTTTATTTGTTTTCTAGGCAATCAATTTGTGAGGATTTACTCATGTAATTGAAGGAAAGAGAGGATGTATGCAAAAAGGAGGAAACATTATCTTTGGAACCATTTCCATCTTGTTTAGGGTGTGGCATCGATCTCAAGAATGGAAGTCCTCTTGAAAATATATAATCTTTAATTTTTTTTTTTAAGTGGGTCAAGCCACAACTTTTTATTAAAAATCATAACCATTTTTGTTTAAAAAAAAATAGCAACTGACTTGAAGAAATCAGCCTTACTGATTGTAAATTCATCATTAACATCGTTAAGTTTGATGATAACATTAATAATTTCAATAATATTTATCAATACATTTGATATCAAATTCTAGAGTACTAACAACAAGGGTGTCTAATATTGGTAACCATGTTTAAACATGCAAAAACTATAACTCCTAAAAGGAAAAAAAAATCTCGAGAAGATACTTATGACAATTCAAGGGCAACATAGATGCTACTCCTAGTTAAAAATAGTCTCTTATCAGCTACATGTAATAGCACACTCCTCAAAATACCCAAGTATACTGTACTGTAATACCTAAGAAACTTTTTATAGTTTATGATCCCACTTTAGCTTCTTTGTATTTTTCATGTAGAACAATTAGGTTTACATAAATTTTGTTATCTTTAAAATACATTTAACTAACATGCATGGTATTTTAACATAAATTTGTTAGCTAACAAAAAAATTATAAATGACAAAAAATCTAATAAACCACACATATTACCAATAGGAAATATTATAGTGGGTTATGTTTACACATTGAAACTATCCCTCTTCCTTAGAATTGATTTTGCACAGAGCAATTGTAGTGTTGGATATTTTTGTATTTTATGCCCTTTTCATGTGGCTTCCTCCTATGGCAATACTTTTAAATCACAGATTTTGATAGTACCTTAGACCTTAATCTCTTCTCTTAAGTTGTCAAAATGTGCTACATATCTATTATCATCTATTGAGTTGTCAAAATGTGCTATAAATTAAAAAGAACATATATGTTATCATCTAGTGAAGACAATCAATTTAAAAATTTCACTGTTTGCCATACCACTTTATTCTAACATGACATATGAAAGGTGTTATGCACTTGTGAAGACGTTGGTAGTTCAATAAGATATGCACCCCATCCCATCCTTGTTCTTAATTTTTTCTCTCGAGTTGTCAAAATGTGTTAGAAAATTAAAAGAACACATTTCTCATCATATAGTGAGACAATCAATTTAACTTTTTGTCGTACGACTTTATTCTAATGTGGCATATGAAAAGTGTTATGCACTTGTGAGGATGCTAGCAACTCAAATAGTATATGCACCCTGTTCCACCCTTGGTAGAAGCTTACAAGGCCCATAATATCTAAGGCCAAGTTTTTTCACCCCTTTACCTTTAGGAGACATTTTTTTATAAGGATGTAGTCCTAAGAAGATCTAGTCTCTCACTTCAATTTTTTGCTCATTGCATTGCTAGTCATGTTGAGACTTCATCTTATCTTGGGCCAATTTAAGAATATCCTTTAGTTGGTTCAATATTTTATGGTTTTCCTCTAAGAATCTTTGATAGTTGATCCTTGAATTCCTCCAATAAGCAAATCAAAGAAGGAAGGTTGTAACAATAAAGGGTCAAATAGTGGCATTCCAATGGATGGGTGTATGTTGTAATTCTTTGCCAAGTGTGATCATTTTCACTAAGAATTTTCTTGTCTCACAACATAGTTTATCAAGTACCCCTCTAGACACTTGTTCACAATCTTGTTAATGCATTTATGCAAGGACGAGTACTAGTACTTGGCATTTAGGTGATACTAACAAGTCTAAGTAACTCCTTCCAAATATTGTGAATGAATTTTGGGTCCTGATCACTAATAGTGTTCTTTGGATGCACATGCAACATATAGGTATGGTGCATAAACAATTCAACAACCTTTGAGGCTTTGATAGTGGTATCCTTTGGAATAAAATGGCCTCACTTGATAAATTGATCAAACATCACAATTTTTTTTGTTTTCCACCCAATGAGACCTTACAAGGAATTCCATGCTAATGGATTCCTATTTCACATACCCAACAACCTCTATACACTATTGAGTCTATGGGATACCTTAAAGGAACTATACAATTTTCTCTCAAATACCAAAATCTATTTCACTAGTTGTGTATACAATTCAATAATGGGAGCAAAGCTATAATAATGTTAAATATTCAATTTCAATATGAAGACATGAATGCAGTCCTATAATGTGTTCCTCCATAATTATGCCACACATAGAATTCAACAACTAGAAAGTAATAAAATGCAGAATAATAGCATAAAAACATGGTATTATATGACATAGTAGGATTATTTACATTTCTAAGAAAACATTCCTCCAAGTGGCTATAAACAAGGGGCATTCTCCCTAGCCTTAGGGACTCTATATTACAATTAATCTTTATATGATAGAGGTCCTTCTTTATTTTTGGATATGAATCCATAAGGATGAAGTTCTACGGTCCAACTTTAAGTCTTCTTACTTAGTCTGGAACCCATAAACTCTCATAAGTTGAAAACCCCTCTACAATGATCTCAATCAACCAACACTCTTCCCCCTTAGTCTACATAACACCAAGAATGTGATCTCCTTATTAGAGAAGTTTTATTTTTACTAAGCACATTTCCCAATCTTAATTAAATATCTTGTAGTTACACATGAGTGATCAAATATGTGGGAAAGGGATGTAACTCGATGTTAAAAATAGGTTGATCTACCTTATTATTATGGTTAGCGATTGGTTGGGTAGGGAATTGTGTAGGTATTGGAGGTTGAGTGGGTGGAAGCTGTTAGTGTCAGTATTTGCATACTGCCATCAATGATAAAAAATATTCTTTTCATATCATATTAGGGTCCCATTCTGAAATTTTTGTCATTCCACTAGGTCGTCATGCCAAAATTTGGTCACTGAAGGTTGAATTAGGGTTTCCTTTACTCCTTTTAGAAATTTACCCCTTGCTAGCTCATTTCAACCTTGCTGAGTATCCATTGTCCATAAAGTTCATGACATCATGCCATCACATCAGTGACGTCATCTTGAAATTTAGTCCTTCAAGGTCTCATTAGGTCTTTTAGGGTTTTTCAAGGTTTCATTAGGTCATTAGGGTTTTCAAGGTTCTAATAAAACTCCATTCCATTGCATAAGACTAGCAAGTAAAGGGTTATCAAATAACATCTCTTCACCATGTGAAGATGATTTGTAAAGAGAAATGCTTATTTCATCATGTAATTTTATGTTCACTATATGTAATAAGTATTGTTCCTAAGCTGCCAACTCAATCTCTATATGCCAACTTTATTAAAGAAAAGTCAAATTCAAAGAGTTCTCAAAGACCATCAAAAGATCAATTTGTCAAAGGAAATAATCAAGTGGAAGGGTAATGTTTCAAAAAGTTAAGTGTGCCAAAGGGAGTTGTGTTTTCCCAAGGGTGTCCAAATCATCATTTTCCACAAGCACTAAACCCTAATTTCCTCTCCCACTGAGCTAAGGTTCGCTATGGAATCAGAGACTTCTGAGTAGAGGAGGCCTAAGGGAGATCATTTCAGCAAGTATGAGGGCATTCCAACTCATAAAAATCATGTCTCCATCATTTTTCAAGAAGTCATCCCAGGGACAAATCATTTGCCACACATAAGGCCAGTTTTGCTTCAAAGTATGATTCCAACCAAACAGAGATGAATTTTACAAAAGTGAGAGAGGTTTTTGTCCATAATAGTCCAAGGATGAAAAAACTTCTTCAATTTTTATGTAGGTATTATGGTTTTGGATAAATGTAAAAAATGCAGTTGCTACAAGAGAGTTGTTGCACTTCTTGAGTGACCTTGGGAAAATCATTTTTTCTCGTAGTTGGAGTGCTTAAATGACTTTCTTGATGTGTCAAATGATAACTACACAAAAAGATATTTCCATTGATTTATCATGAGCTCAATTTGGAGTTGAGGAAGACCTCCAAAAGTTTCTTGCAAGATCACACTTCATTTTTGCACCCTCATTTTGCACTTTTTGACCAGTCTTGGGAGAATTGATTTTTGAGGGGCTATAATTGATCATTTGCAATGCTTGATAGGTCTATTGTGTAGCCAAGAGAGAGATATTTCCAACGAGCTATCATGGGATCAATTTGGACTTTAGTAAGACACTCAAAAGTCGATTTGAAGTCGGCACTGCGCACTTCCTTTTGGTGCTACACATTTGCCCAGAAATCAACAGCATGGTCAAACGCGCAGCGCCTTAGGCACTGCGCACTTTTTTGGGGCACTTTTTGAAGAAATGGAGACCACCACTGGATGAAGAATGACAAATACATCTAAAAAACCATGTTTCCAACCTTAATTTGCAAAATTGGCAAGTGAAAAGAGAAAACAAACAAGCAAAAATTCATGTTTCTGCCTCATTTTTGGCCCAGGTGTTGCGCACTTGACCAGTCTTGGGAGAATGAAGTTTTGGAGGGTCAAATCAAGCCCATTTTGGAAACTAAAGGTAGATTTGGAAACTAGACAAGACAAGCTTTCCAATGAGCTATCCTGGGCTTAATTTGGGCACAGGGAAGGCAGTCAAAAGCAACTTGCAAGATGGAGGGTGCACATGACACTCTGAAGGCGAACTTGACAAAAAGATGGTGCACTTGACAATTTGCCTGATTTTTCACTGTTCTTCTCCAGATTTGATTTTCGCCTATGGAAATCAACTTTTTATTGATGTAATTAATATTGTAAATGTAATTATGGTCTTTTACTATTACCTAGGGGTAAATACATTAGGTAAAGAGACTTCATCAAGTCAAATGAATCGACTTCAATGTAATTAGGGATGAGTCAATTTGACCACCCTACACTCTAGCTATCAGTTCAGATTTTGGTGCAATTGCTCCTCCTCTCATGGATTCAACCCTTGAGGTTGGGAGAAGTTTGTTTTTACGTCTATATCTTCCCTTTTTTCACTCTTTTCAGAGGTTGGACTCAGTTGGATGTTGCAATATTGATCAAAGACACTATTGTATTAGAATTTGGCTAGTTTTAATAGATGAGTTGCAGCTATTTCTTTGGGATACATGTGGTATGGATGTTTAGCATTGTTTCTTATTTGTTATCATTTGTATGAATGTTTTGTAAGTTCATAAACCATTTCATGTCTGTTATATGGTAATTTTCAAGTTGATAGGCAGAATACATGTTTGCTCATGCTTTGTTTTGGGAAAGTTATCATAATTTGTCCATCTTTCTTCAGTTTAGGAAGAATACATCTCCTATGCTCTTCCTAACTCCTCATTAGTCTTAAATCATCTCACCAAATCACCTTTTAAGTGCTAAGCCTCCTGCCTACCTTGCCCCTTTGAATGTCTACAATCATATTTGATTTGCCCTGACCTAGCCTCTTTGACCTAATACCCTCATTCGACAATAACCCAATCAAAAATCAAATCAAAACAACCTCTACACTTTATGCCTAGCCTAAAACCCTAATCCATCCAACCCTCTTGGTTGTGATTCTTTGGAGAGATCCCTCTCTGGCTTGGTAGGGCTAGATATCAAGTCAAAAGGTTGGTCTGTGGTTATCTCAAAAGGACTCTTCCTCAGCCTTGGAGATTTGGAGGAGTGATAACACACTGGCGCCGTTACCGGGGAACGAAAACTCTATATTCCTTGGGAAAGAACGACAATGATTTAGACCTAATTATTGATGGTGAACAATAGTTGGACACATAGGAAGGCTGTACCATTCACCTGGCGGCTCCATTGACTGAAATATCTAGAAAATCAACACTTCTTGGCGACTCAACTGCATTAAAATCAGTAGCTTGAAGAACTTTCAAGACGAGATCTATTGCAAGAAGGTATGCTCCATTGAAAAGAGATCACATTCTAGGTTTCCCAAATGAAATGCCTAAGGTAAATTGACAGGACAATTTTCCTATGTTCAAAGATGTGAAAGGTTATGATGTTGCTCTTTATCTGGTGAGATTTCACATGCATGTGCGCAGATTAAAGATTGATTTTCCTGAAGATTGCTTGATGAAGATATTCATGGCCACTCTGGAAGGTGAAGCCCAATCTTGGTATGAAAGTTTGCCACCTGCTTGTATTTATTGTTTAAAGGATTTTCATACCATGTTCTTTGGAAGGTATAAAGAATCTTGTCCATCCTTAATATTAGTTCAGAACTGTTGTAAACATGTTGATAGTTTTATTGAAAAGCTTGAGAAGGTTTATGGATATGATGAATTCATGGACGATGAGATCATGGAAGCCCTGTATGAAAATCCATTTCAGCAGCATAGAGAAAGCTTAGAAGATATTTGTCAAGATGCTCAGGAAAGTTCGCAACAGGTTGAAGATATTTGTACAATTGAAAATGATGGAAGAAAAGGTCTTATTTCAGATCTGCTTGCAATAGAAGATGGTATGAAGGAAAATCAAGTTCTAATTTCATATTGTGATAAGGTCAAGCTGGCTATTCCAGATCTAGATTCAGATTGTGATGATGAAGAGTATGTTGTTCCAGATCCCATGAGGGAGAGCTCTATTGTTGAGATCACCTTAAATGAAGAAAACGAAGTTATCTACCCAAGTGTTCTCACCCCATCATAACAAAGTTTTTAGAAGGAGGTAATCCAGTCCCTTTATGAAAAACAAGACGAGATCTTTGTTCAAGTAAGTGAAAAATCTTCTTTGGATGACTCTGTGGTAAATGATAGAAATTTCAGTTTTGAATTTCAAGCACAATCTGAAGAAGCTAGTCACTTTGATACACAAGACCATATTCAACATCCTTGTGAATCTTTAGGAGGGAAAGAAGACAATTATTGTTTTAGCAAAAGAAAACAAAACGTAATTTCTCCTCTGTCTGAAGATGAGATAGATCAAGGCCTGAAAAGTCATGTCACAACCCAAGCTAATGTAGGTTTGCAATGTTCATAGAGTCAAGAAGGTGCTAGTGAAACTTCTTCCACGTTTGAAAATGAAAATCTAAGTTTAAAGGAGGACAATCTTGAAATTAGATTTATAGATCAACATGAAGAAAGACAATCTGCTTTTCCAATGTTCATATTCGATGAAACTATACAACAAATTGTTGTGAGTAAACCAGTTTATGATGATGATTTCCTGCAAGGAGATCAACTAACAGATATTATTTTCTTTCATGAAGATGATAGGGCTGTCATGTTTGATAATCTTAAAGAATGTTTTATGTTAAGGATGACTTAGACTATGAATTTGAGGAGTATGAGCATGAGAGAGACAATATGCCAGAAATCAAGTCAGAATTTCTCATGCTCGAGGAATTTACAACCAACACTCAGACAATAGAAGGTTATACTTTCCTATGACTTCCTATCAATCAATAACCAACTGTTTTTTCAGATCAAAATGAAGGGAGTACTTATATTTTTGCTGCTGGATCTCAAGACAAGGTAATGCTTCAGGATTTTCAAGATCCCTTTGGTAGTGTTTTGCAAGCATCGGAGAAGATGAATGTTGCCTAGTTTGTTAGCATAAGCCTTGGTTTCAGTTGTTATTGTGATTTTCCTACATGTACATCATTCTGCTTATGCGAGGAAAGTGAGCGTAAAATTTAGTAAGTAGACATTTGATAGATTGGTTACACTCGAAGGATCACTTCACATGATTGTACATATTTCTTCAGTAGGCAGGTGGTTGTCATAAGGATTTGAAGCCCTCAAATCTCGATGGTCTGTTTGCCATTAATAAGTTTTGTAGGTAATTGTGTCAGTTAAGTAAGTCAGTATTGAGTCATTTTTCAGTCAGTTTTCAGTTCATCACAAGTCAGTTTTTGTCATTTTAGTTGTTAGCGTTTAGTCATGCATTTTAGTTTAAATTTTTTACTGTACTGGTCCACATGGTTAGGCACTTGGTCTATGGTTTGCTTGACACCTCCAAGGACCTGCCATCCCCAATAAGGCCGATGTTAGTGTCAGTATTTGCATACTGCCATCGGTGATCAAAAATCCTCTTTTCGTATCATATTAGGGTCCCATTCTGAAATTTTTGTCATTCCACTAGGTCGTCATGCCAAAATTTGGTCACTGAAGGTTGAATTAGGGTTTCCTTTACTCTTAAAAATTTACCCCTTGCTGGCTCATTTCAACCTTGCTGAGTATCCATCGTCCATAAAGTTAATGACATCATGCTATCACATCATTCATATCATCTTGAAATTTAGTCATTCAAGGTCTCATTGGGTCTTTTAGGGTTTTTCAAGGCTTCATTAGGTCATTAGGGTTTCCAGGTTCCAATAAAACTCCATTCCATTGCATAAGACCAGCAAGTAAAGGGTGATCAAATAACATCTCTTCACCATGTGAAGATGATTTGTAAAGAGAAATTCTTATTTCATCATGTAATTTTATGTTCACTATATGTAATAAGTACTGTTCCTACGCTGCCAACTCAATCTCTATATGCCAACTTCATTAAAGCAAAATCAAATTCAAAGAGTTCTCAAAGACCATCAAAAGATCAAATTGTTAAAGGAAATAGTCAAGTGGAAGGGTAATGTTTCAAAAAGTTAAGTGAATGCCAAAAGGAGTTGTGTTTTCCCAAGGGTGTCCAAATCATCATTTTCCACAAGCACTAAACCCTAATTTCCTCTCCCACTGAGCTAGGTTTGGCTATGGAATTAGAGACATCTGAGCAGAGGAGGCCTAAGGGAGGTAATTTCAGCAAGTATGAGGCCGTTCCAACTCATAAACATCACGTCTCCATCATTTTTCAAGAAGTCATTCCAAGGGACAAATCATTTGCCACACATAAGGCTAGTTTTGCTTCAAAGTATGTTTCCAACCAAACAGAGATGAATTTTACAAAAGTGAGAGAGGTTTTCGTCCATAATAGTACAAGGATGAAAAAAATCCTTGAGTTTTTACCCAGGTATTATGGTTTTGGAGAAATATAAAAAATACAGTTGCTACAAGAGAGTTGCTGCACTTCTTGAGTGACCTTGGGAAAATAATTTTTTCTTTTAGCTGGAGTGTCCAAATGACTTTCTTGATGAGTCAAATGATAACTAGACAGAAATAGATTTCCAAGGAGCTATCATGAGCTCAATTTGGAGTTGAGGAAGACCTCCAAAAGTTTCCTGCAAGATCACACTTCATTTTTGCACCCTCATTCTGCACTTTTTGACTAATCTTGGGAGAATTGATTTTTGAGGGGTTATAAGTGATAATTTTCAGTGCTTGATAGGTCCATTGTGTAGCCAAGAGAAAGATATTTGCAACGAGCTATCATGGGCTCAATTTGGACTTTGGTAAGGCACTCAAAAGTCGATTTGAAGTCGGCGTTCTGCACTTCCTTTTGGCGCTACGCACTTGCCCAGAAATGAGCAGCACGGTCAAACGCGCAACGCCCTAGGCGCTGCACACTTTTTTGGGGAACTTTTGGAAGAAATGGAGACCACCACTAGATGCAGAATGAAAAATACATCTAAGAACACCATGTTTCCAATCTTAATTTGCAAAATTGGCAGGTGAAAAGGGCAAGAAACAAGCAAAAAATCATGTTTCTGCCTCATTTTTGGCCTAGGCGTTGCGCACTTGACCATTGTTGGGAGAATGAAGTTTTGGAGGGTCAAATCAAGCCCATTTTGGAAACTAGACAGGACAAGCTTTCCAATGAGCTATCCTAGGCTCAATTTGGACACCGGGAAGGCATTCAAAAGTAGCCTGCAAGATGGAGGGCGCACATGACACTATGAGGGCGCACTTGACAATTTGCCTGATTTTTCACTATTCTTCTCAAGGTTTGATTTTCACCTATGGAAATCAACTTTTTATTGATTTAATTGATATTGTAAATGTAATTATCGTCTTTTACTATTACCTAGGGGTAAATACACTAGGTAAATAGACTTCATCAAGTCAAATAATTCAATTTCAATATAATTAGGTATGAGTCACTTTGACCACCCTACACTCTAGCTATTAGTTCATATTTTGGTGCAACTGCTTCTCCTCTCATGGATTCAACCCCTGAGGTTGGGAGGAGTTTGTTTTGATGTCTATATATTCCCTTTCTTCACTATTTTCAGAGGTTGGACACAGTTGGATGTTGTAGTATTGATCAAAGACACTATTGTATCAAAATTTGGCCAGTTTTAATAGATGAGTTGTAGCTTTTTCTTTGGGATACATGTGGTATGGATGTTTAGCATTGTTTCTTCTTTGTTATCATTTGTATGAATGTTTTGTAAGTTAATAAACCATTTCATGTCTGTTATATGGTAATTTTCAAGTTGATAGGCAGAATACATGTTTGCTTATGCTCTGTTTTGGGAAAGTCATCATAATCTGTCCATCTTTCTTTAGTTTAGGAAGAATACATCTCTTATGCTCTTCCTAACTCCTCACCAGTCTTAAATCATCTCACCAAATCACTTTTTAAGTGCTAAGCCTCCTTCCTACCTTGCCCCTTTGAATGTCTACAATCATATTTGATTTGCCCTGACCTAGCCTCTTTGACCTAATACCCTCATCCAACAATAATCCAATCAAAAATCAAATCAAAACAACCTCTGCAATTTATACCTATCCTAAAACCCTAATCCATCCAACCCTCTTGGCTATGATTCTTTGGATAGAGCCCTCTCCGACTTGGTAGGGATAGATACAAAGTCAAAAGGTTGGTCTGTGGTTACCTCAACTGGACTCTTCCTCAATCTTGGAGATCTGGAGGAGTGATGACATAAGCTATAATTTTTAAGGCTATGTAAGTTGTAGTTGTTGAGGTTGTTCAACTTGTTGAGTTTGTGATTGTCTAAGATATGGTTGTTGAAATTGTATGGGATATTATGGTTATGGTGGTTGTGTGGGGATTGATTATTGTGATTATTTAGGGTAAGGATAAATAATCATGTTCCCATACTTGGATCATCGACATCCCTGTTGCCAAAGATGATTTTGGACCTATTGTGGAGGACATGCTTGCAAAGGCATAGTAGAATTCAAAAATTGTGTTGAATATTGCTAAGGCTAACATAATATGGAGTAAATTGAGAAGCAAGATTTGAAGGCATACATGATGTTCTTAGTTTCCAAGGTATATTTGGTGCAAGTTCACATATCTGCTATGTTGCTTAATTCTCCCCTTGATAAAGCACCTTGAGACTAGGTAAGGAGGGATAATGTTCTATTGAATTCTCTCTTGCACAAATGAGACAAATTTCAATACGATCTAGAGGACATTCTCTTATTGGGTGTTTATTTCTACATTTACGACAAAAAATAGGAAGAACTACTTTTTTTTATCTTACTTCTTTTTAAATTGTAAAGTATATAATTGCAAATTGATAGTGCCAGGAAGACCAATCTTAAAGTTTTATAACAAATTTCCTAATTAATCCTTAGTCGCACCACTTGTAGATTTGGTAGCTTTAGAAAAGTCTCTAATCCCCTTACCAAATTTGACTTGAATTCAAGAATACCTCCTATAGAGGTCACTAATTTTTGCAAAGGTTATTTGTGAATCATATCCAACTCCCATCAAGTTAGGAAAATTAATAGATTCATCTAATATCCCTCTTAAGAAGATGGTCCTAATAGTATCTTGATCAAGTTTGTTTTGTTTGGATTGTTGAAGATTGTATATACACCTTTCAAGATAATCTTCTAAACCCCCTTCTTCTCTTCATGTCATCTTAAAAATTTCCTCCCTCAAATCATTGGCATTGTAAAATTATTAATATTTTTTAAGAGAAGTCATATGCATCCCATCCCTTGTTTGAATCATGTTTCCTCCCAGCCCATAAACTAGAACATGTATAAATCTTTTAAGGGTGAAAGGAAATAGTTTCAGTTTTTGTGCATCGCTTGAATAGTCATAACTATGGCATAATATGTCAAACTCAATAAAAGCATCAAGACCTTCATTTATCATGCCATGAAAATGAGGTAGGGTTCATGGAGGAATATTCTTCATTTGTATAGTTGTGGTAGGATCCACAATTAGGAAACAAAAAATGACCTCCTCTTCTTCATTTGAAACATGTCTCACCTCCTCCATTTACATAAACTTCACCTTCACCTTCTGACATATTTCTCCCTCCAAACAAGTTGTACTTAGTCTCCAGATGTGGAGATGTTGGGTCTGTAATTGGATCATAATCCACTTCTGATTTTGATCGCTGGTTCAGTTCACCTGTAAATGTTGCTTCCATTTCGGGGTCACTTGTTGTAGGTCCTTGATATCTTGAGTTTTTACCACAAGACTTGGATTTGTCACTGGAGTCCTACTTGCTTTTCATCCTCTTCTGTATTTTCTAGCCAACAGTTAGTATTTGAAGGGGTATTTTTGTCTTAAGTAATTGCTCTACCTTCTCTTTTAAATTTACCTCTATTGTCTCCAACCCTATTCATACAACACTAACATGGCCTTAGAACCAATGAAAAATACTAAAGGGAATGCATTAGGTTGTTACACTTCATAAAATTGTGGAGTGAGGTCATCCTTGTGCCTTATTGTCCATTATCTCATTAGATCTAGAAAGCTAGTACTTAAAAGAAGAAGCAATTCGCACACAACAAATTCTGAGGTTTAGAATATGAAAATAAAATAAGCCATGAATGTGCTAATCCCTTTTAGCATCTCCTCAACAATGGCACCGAAAAAATGTCAGTCAATTTAATTAACTTAAACTCTCAGCATTAAATTATCAATCTAGAGGTGTAATTAGCTTGTGAGTTATTAACATTGTATGTGCATGGTTTAGTACATAAATGGATTTTTAATCTAAGAGAAAAACTCTTCAATTCTAAATGCTTCATAATAAAATCACACCTTTAAAAATAAACTACTTAGAACATGATATTTTATTTTTGATGTGGTTCACGAACTCCGGAGATCAGTGACCACTACATCCATAGAAATAGTCTTGGGTAGATCCACCTGAAGGGACAGTCCCACCGGCTCATATCAGAGCCTAACCCTGAGGGTGTCGAGGAGAATTGACCCTGTGACCTCTCCTAGCGAGGTGCTTATGCAAAAAATACTCGACCAATTGAGACAACCCTCAAGAATTACTTAGAACATGAATTAGGAATATTATAGAGGTATTTTGTTTATTGGATGGTTGATAAAAAAACATCTCCGCTAGTCATGAATTATAGCCTTTCATTTATGAAACACTCTTAAATGTTTTGATAATTAGGTGTGAAGCAAGTTTCATTTGCAATCTTCAATGAAAACTATTTCCCTTTAGGTTACTCTGTTCAATTCCAACTAAAAACATACAAGTAATTATTGAAAAGAAGGTCTAGCAATCTATTGCATAAACTGAGATTCCATAGAGATGCCTTTCATCATTGGATTAATTACTAGGGATCCACTTTAATAGCATAGACTACAATCTTTCACTTGTACCAGATTCAAATGTTCTTGTAATATGATGTGACATATGACTTCTTGTTCAACCTTCAATGAAAAACTTATTCTTTGTAAGGGATTATACTCAAAGCCACACAAAGTAAAGATTAGCACAATCTTTAATGAAGAAAATGAAACAAAAACAATTGATCTAACAACTAATCAAAACATACGCTATCTATGGAATTTAGAGAAATAAATTGCAAACCATTTGTAGTTATCAAATCTAATTCTAAAGAACTAAACTGCACTAGCCAATTTGAGGGGCCCTCCCAACTGGATTCGTGTTACAAGATAACTACAATGCTAAGGACTTATCACTCACAAGTTTGTCATAGAACATAAGCTCGACCACTCTTGTATTAATGACTTCAAGGTTCAAGAGTACAAAAATTCAAAGTATAGAATGACGATCTCTACTATTCGCTTGTTAGAAATTAATTAACAGAGCAATGAAATACACAAAAAATTGCAGAAACACAAATACAAAATTTCATAGAACAAGAGAGACACAAAGATACATTCACCCAATTTGGGCTACATCCACGGAGAAACAACTAGTCCTTTCTTTTATAATATATAACAAAATGAAGAAATACAACTTACAATAGTTCTATTGTAATTTCCTCTTCGCTCTCACATAGTCTCCTCTCTCTTTCTCGCTCAGAATAACAATCCACATTCACAATACAATTCCCTCATATAAACTGAGGGGTTTCCTTCTAGGGGAAGAAAACCTTAAATTAGACATAATTTCTATCGTCATATCATACACGTAATGAATGACCTAGATTGACTACAAAATTACAATATTTTATAAGGAAATTTTCATCTATTTTTAGCTTCGAGGGTGCTGCCCTTGAACCCCTGCTGGGGGGTGGGGGCTCCAAACATGCAACTGCCTCCCTCTGGACCCCCCACGAAGCAATAGTGGGTGGGGGGACAAGCCCCCCACACCCCCACGTTAGGGATTGGGATCCAAACATGACTAAAACAAGACCTCTGAACAAGGAAGATAATCAGGCTCCACATCCAACATCGTTGCCCTTACATTTATATAGACATACATGTTCAAAAGAGTGTAGGCAAACTCTAAAATGAGTCCATGTTTCACACCTTGAGCACATCAATTATAATAGTGTAAATGGTAAAAATGGGTACAACTTGTACTTTTGGTAAATCCTTGGCAAAGATAAAACATAGATCAAATTAAATGATATTCTTATAACATGGAAATTCATGGGAATAGCCTCAATCTTTTCCATGACCACATTCCTTGCTAAGAGCATTATTTTTGGTGTAGTTTTCCATTGGATTGAATGGAGGATAAAACTCACCTTGTTTTCTCTAGAACTAATATAATGAACATAAAACCATCTTGAAGCACCCAAGAGAGAAACCCATATCTTGGATTTATTTTTAGAGGCATGTTGGCATGTTGAACGATGGAGGTGGTTATTGGATATGTATGAGTCATAGAATCTGAACTAGTTAAAACCAACATTACTAATAAACAACTTTTAACCCTCCTAATTTACCAAAAACAATGGAAAAGCTATTAATTTAACAATCGTTACCTTATGAGCTCTAGATGACATTTCTATCGAAAAATACGAGATATCATGGTGAAAGGGATGATGAAAAGGTAAAAAGGGAGAATGAAGTGGTAAAAAAGGAAATATCTAGCAAATAACATCGAATTGGAAGTCTAATAGAAGTAAAGTACCCAATGATGGGTAATGAAAATCAAGAATCATTGTGGTTTCAATAGGTATCTTCAAAGTTTGGATTCCAAAAACAATGTCCAACCATCCTTTAGTTTGATAATCAAAGATTCATCAAACTCACCAAAGATCCAATTCAACATCAACATAGCAAACATGTTGAGCAACAAATGAGCTTCATTAGAAAGCTCATTCATTATCATTTTCTTGAAGTTCTCTTTTGTCTGGTAGATGATCAAGTTGTAGGCATTTTCATAAAGCCTCTTATAAAAGTGAAGTTTTCTAAACTTTGATCTATGTTGAGATTTTAGGAAGTTGTCACTAAGGGGGGCATAGACCCTAATGCCTCATTCCTTCTCCCATTGTGTCATCTTTGTAAAGCCTGCAATCCTATTCCGAGTTGTTCTTAAGGGGCGATGTTAAGATATTTAAACACTTAGTAGTTAAGATCAACTTGGTCTAATGTATTTTTAGGTAAAAATACATTTCTTTATTGTGCATTAGTATGCATTTGTAATTATGTAATATGATGGTCATAATATGCTATAAACTTAGAGTGATCTAAAAACTAATATTTTGCTTGATACTAATGGCTTTTGATCCATTGATTAGCACCCAATTTATCCATGATCTCTATTGAAAGAGCATGGAGGGTCATTTGTTAATAAATGGCTGTAAGGAAATCTCTTATATACAAGTTTCTTGTCCCAAGTGGCCATGTTTACCAGGGTCATGGATTGTTTTGTAGGAATTTACAGGGTAAGTTCCTCAGATAGAACACCAAATGACACCTCTCACAAACAGATCAAAGATCAATACACCCGTATTCTTAATGTGTTTAAAACCCTCAAAGAGGGAAACAGTCCATGGCCTGAGCCAACGCGACCACTTCAAACAATTTATTAATGTAAAAGAAAGAAAATTTACATAAGCTTCTCTCATGAATGGTCATCCTACAAATGACCCTCCATGCTCTTTAAACAGAGATCATGGACCAATCGGGGGTTAAGCCATAGATCAAGTGTTGGTAATACTGAGCAGAGAATGAACTGTCAGATCACTTAATTTCTAGAACATATCGTAACCGTCAGATTGTAAGTTGCAAAAGTACATAGTAAAGAAACACATTTTACCTAACTCTACACTAGACCAAGTTATACTTAACTATTATGTCGGAATATCCTAACATCCCCCCTTAAGAACAACTTGGGATAGGATTGAAGGATGTACAAACATGACACAATAGGAGAAGGAAGGAGGCATTAAAGCCTATCCCCCCTTAGTGACAACTTCCTGAAGTCCAACCATAAATCAAAGTTTAGTAAACTTTGCCTTTGTGAGAGCCTTTGTAAAGATGTTTGCAACTTGATCATCGATTGAACAATATTGCACTTCAAGAACATGGTCATGAATGAGCTTTCTGATGAAGTGCATGTGTAGTTCAATGTGTTTCCTGCACTGATGATGGACTGGATCATTGCATAGTTGAATGGTACTTTGATTATCACACCAAAGTGTAGTCGGATGCTGCTATTGAAAGCCAAACTCTGTCAAAGAATCTGACAAAGCCACAGGGCTTCCTTACTAGCTTCTACAATGCCACAATACTCTGCTTCTGCTGAAGAAAGAGAAATGGCACTTTGTTTCTTACAAGCCCATGTAATAGATCTAGAACCAAGAGTGAACACATAACCTGCAATAGACTTCCGCTCATCAGGGTCACCAGCCTAATCGAAATCAGTGAAACCAACCAATAGTGGAGATGTTTCTACACTGTAATGAATCCAAAACTAAATTGTACCTCAAACATAACAAAGTATTATTTTAGCTGATTTCCAATGAATTTCATGTGGTTTTTCATAAAATGAGCAATAAGGCCAACAATAAAGGAAAGGTCAGGATGGGTATGGGTCAGATACAATTTTTTTCCAACAAGTTGACATTATAAGGTAGCATCAACTTTAGGGAAGTACAAGTGATTGAAAGTTTGACTCTAGACTAAAAAGGAGAAGGGGCCGGCTTACAATCTTTCATGTGAAAGTGGCGTATAATATCACAAGCATACTTGGATTGGGAAAGGGAAATACCTTCCTTGGATTGCAAGACTTGAAGACCAAGAAAATAATGCAAGTGTCCTAAGTCTGTCATTTCAAACTGATTTTTAAGGATGGACTTCACATGGCTTATAAGATTGGGATCAGTACTAGTAAGGATAATGTCATCAACATAAAGAACAAGAATGATAAGAGACTTAACCACTTTCTTGGTGTAGATAGTATTGTCAAAATGACACCTAGAAAAGTCAGTATCTAAAAGAAAGCTGTCCATTTTCGCATACCAAACCTGAGGGGCTTGCTTGAGACCATAAAGGGATTTCTTAAGCCGACATACAAGGCTAGAGTCTGTTTGTATAAAGCCAAGAGGTTGTTCCATATAGATTTCTTCATGCAAGAAGGTAGATTTAACATCCATATGATGGACTTCCCATTTGAAAGAGGCAGCAAGGGAAAGAACAAGGTGGATAGAGTTCATTTTGGCAACAGGGGAGAAGGTTTTAGTATAGTCAATGCCTTCAACTTGTGAAAAAACCTAAGGAACAAGATGAACTTTATTTTTTATCAACTTTTCCATCTGGTCCAAACTTGGTTTTGTAAACCCATTTGCATCTAACAAGTTTTCGTCCCTTTGGAAGAGGAACAAGATCCCATGTATCATTTGCCAATGAAGAACAATATTCTTCATTCATAGCTACGTCCCAATCTGGATGGCCTGAAGCTTCTGCAAAGGTGCCAAGATCATAATTCACTGAAGCTTGAGCCAATAAAGAAGAGGCTTTATCAAACTGAGAACATGTACGTTGCTGATTTGTAGGATCACCTGCTGCATCCCAAGTAGCACAAACCCATTTTGGAAGTCGAGGAGCTGAAGGAGGATCCTGAGAAGGTGGGGGAGGATTGTCATCCTCAAGGTCATCATCTGAAGAAGAAATATTTTCAGAAGTAGAAGGGATAAAAAGAGGTGGCACATCCACCGAACTAGGCTCGTAGGCCGATATATTTTCAACAAACTTTACATATCTTCTAATGATAAAATTTTTGGACTTAAGTGGAATAAGTCTATATCCTTTGACATCTTCAGAATATCCAACAAAAATACATTTTCACTCTTAGGTTCTAAGGCTTTATGTTTCTTATTTGGAATATGGGCCATGCTTCACTTCCAAAAACATGAAAGTGATTGGCATCTGGTTTAATTGAGATCCATGCTTGTTCTGGAGTGATATTCGTTAAAACCTTAGTAGGAGTGCGATTTACTATGTAATTTGCACAATTAATTGCTTCTGCCCAAAAATTAAGATTAAGTCCTTTAGATTGAAGCATACAATTATCCATTTCCTTTAAGGTGCAATTCTTCCTTTTAGCTACACCATTTTGTTGTGGAGTATATGGAACAATATGATGCATTTGAATTCCATGCTCAGTGCAAAATTTGATGAATTTGTTGTTAACATATTCTCCGCCATTATCAGATCTTAGCTTAAGAATTTAATGTCCAGATTGTTTTTCAACAAAGGCCTTAAAGGCCAAGAACATGTTAAATACCTCACTTTTGAGTCTTAAGAAGGATACCTAAGCGCATCTGGAGAAATCATCAATGAAAGTTAAGAAATACTTGTAGTTAGAGAATGAAACCACTGAAAGTGGACCACATAAATCACTATGCACAAGCTGTAAAGGGGCCTAGGCATGCAAAGAGGCACATTTTTCAAAACTATCTCGATGATGTTTTCTGAGTACACATCTGGAACAAACACCATCTCTGCAAGATACCATAGGAAGATCTGTCACCATATTTTCTTTACATAGATTTTGAAGGGAGCGATAGTTTAAGTGACCAAATCTCTCATGCAAAAGTTCGCTCACTTCATCATTATGAGCAACAAATATCAAGGGAAGAGTTGATGACCCAAAGTTGTTAAACTTATACAACCTTGTAGAATCATCAGCAATGCCAGTAGCTAAAATCTGTGTAGGATCTCTTAGGTCCTTAATTACAACATCGTGAGGTGAAAATTAACGATTTTACCTTAACCTAAATGAGTTATCTGATATACAGATAGAAGGTTGCAGGATAAGGTTGGAACACATAATACATCATTAAATTGACCATTGTCTAGATGAATAGTTATAATCCCTACAACACTAAGAGATCTATCATCACCAACATATATATTTTTGGTGTTACAATCATTTAAAGAGGAAAACATGGCTTTGTTTTTTGCCATGTGATAAGAAGCTCTAGAATCAATGAGCCACTCATGAGAATGAGAAGAAGAAGATACATTTAGTGCATAACCAAACCAAGATGCTTGACAACCACATGCATAAAGTGTTATTCCTGAAGATGAAGTTGAAGTTGAAGAGTGCTCCAAATGGATATTATGCTTCTTCGTTGCTGCTTCCAAGGCTTCCATCTTTTTAAAGCATTTGGATTCTAAGTGGCCATCTCGATTACAAAAGTTGCAATGTCTATTAGTCTTCCTCCCTTTGTTGTTATTTGCCTTATCATTTTGTTGAATTGATTTTTCATTTTGACACTGAAATTGCTCATGACCATTCTTTTTAGGATATTTCTTCTTAGGATCCTTTGAATTTGGTTGTTTCTGCGTGGCTAAGGCTTTCTTAGAAGAGTTTCCAAGATTAAGAAGACCAAGATGTAAGAGTTTTTTTTGTTCTCTTATTAAAGAATCACAAAAGGCATCAAAAGAAGGGGACTTGTAGTCTTGTCCTTGAGAAATAAATGCTTTTCTAGTAGAATGGAAGGTGGAAACAAACACAGAGTAGGCTGGTCCCAATTTAACAAGAATGGAATAGATAAGGCTACCATCTTCTTTCTTAACCTTAACACCTTCCAAGAGAATTCTAAGGGTTTTAAACTTGGACAAAAAATCTTCAATGAAAGAAAAATTATTGGGGTCCAATGTAAGTAACTTATTTTCGAGTTGATGGTGTCTAATTTCATTTTTAATTCCAAAAAATTTAGTGAGCTGTTTCATCGCTTCATTAGGGGTATCAAGTTCTGCGATATGGAATCTAAAGTCTGGATAAATAGACATCCCTATCAATCCACGTGCTTGATCTTGCCTATTTTCCCATTTGGCTACCTTATCTTCATCTTTAGGTTTAGTTTCTTGGCCTGAGACTATTCTATAAAGACCTTTACTTCTAAGTAAATCCACAATGTAGGACCACCATTGGAAGTAGTTGGTGTTGTCAAGAATAACATGGCATGAACTTTTCATTTTAACAGAAACTGAAGTTGTAGATGCTGAAACTAAGTGTTCCAATGGAAATATCTCGAACAATTAGGCCGATTAAAACAAAACGGCTCTGAAAACAACTTCCAGATGAAGAAGTTATGGCTTTTTGAACAAAAGTTGTTGAAGATGCCGATGAAATGTGTGAATGTGTGGAAGTGAATGATAGTGTTAGCTTTCACCAGAAACTAAATATTTTCCTCAATGTTTTCGATTTTCTGAGATCACACTAAGGCGCGACGGAAAAGAGCATACACATGAGAAAGGTCCTTCCTTTTTGTATCTAATTTTCCCAAATCGCACAGAGTCACAGGGAAAAGAGCATACATAGAAATGAAAGGTATAGATTCGGTAATAAAAAAAATCAGAGAGCTAAATAAACAAAAATAAACAGAGAGATGAATAACTAAAACTGTAAATAAAGACTGTATACCTCTATATCTTAAAAATGACGTAGTTAGGGATCCCTGAAATCTTTTCGCTTGAAACGAAATGGGTTCCTCACTGGAATAGATGCTTCCAACAAAATAGAGCAGTCCTTTCAGCCCGAAAGCGGTCAGAAACAATAGATCTAGGAAACGACAGTCGGATGCAGTGGTACCGTCTTCGGATTTGGATCACCAATGGATGCGGCCCTCAAATAGGTCTGATACCATGTAGGAATTTACGGGGTAAGTTCCTCAGATAGAACACCAAAGGACACCACTCACAAACAGATCACAAATCAATACACTAGTTCTTGACGTGGTTAAAACCCTCAAAGAGGGAAACAATCCACGCCCTGAGCCAACACGGCCACTTTAAGCAATTTATTAATGTAAAAGAAAGAAAATTTACATAATCTTCTCTCATGAACGGTCACCTTACAAATGACCATCTATGCTCTTTAAATAGAGATCATGGACCAATTGGTTGTTAAGCCACGGATCAAGTGTCGGTAATACCGAGGAGAGAATGAACCGTCAGATCACTTAATGTCTAGAACATATCGTGACCGTCAGATTGTAAGTTACGACAATACATAGTCAAGAAACACACTTTACCTAACTTTTCACTAGACCAAGCTATACTTAACTATTTTCTATGTGTCAGAATATCCTAACATGTTTCCCTCTTATGGGGTTTTAACCACATAAAAGCATTCATGCTCTGATATTTTATCTATTTGTGTGTGGTTGGTGTTTGTCCTATGTGGAATACCATGTTTTCCAAAACAAATGGCTTAGTGTGCAAGTGGTGTTAGTGATAACTCATAGTGGTGGACAATCTTAGTCCCACTAGTCTTTTGAGTAAGATTCTCTTATCATCTCTTAATATTGCATTAGATTTCGTGTTCAATGTAATGGGATTCAATGGTTTATATTTGGTGCTCTATTTTGGTTTTTGGTGTTCATGGTTTCTAAGTCCTTCTAGGTTTCTTGGAGGATTTGTTCATTGTTGGTGTGTGTGAATTTGTGGTTTATCCCTTATTTTCCTTGTCCTATATTCCTTGATCTACTCCTCTTTCTGGGTTGGTAATTCTCATGAGTCTATGGCATCCATTTCAAGAGAATATCAAAGTTGTTCTCTAGGAATTGCATCTCTGGGTTCCTCTTAATCCTCTTCTAATTGGGAATTAATCAAGGTCTTGATGATGGACTACAAGGAAGTCAAATAACTTTGCAAAGTATTTTACAAACATGAGGAGTTTATAAATAAGAATAGAACTTCAATTTTCTTGGTGACCACCAAAGTTCATATATCCCATGATGTTTTTGTTATGAACACTCTCGTTCAAGAGAAAATATAAAGTCAAGTTTAGAAGCTAAATGTTTTATGCTAAGTAACATGGTATACAATCTCAATAAAGTCTCACATTCATCTTCTTCCAATTACAAAATGTCACTTAACCCTCCAAATTTTCAAGGAAAAGGAGACCACACATCAAATGATGGAGGAAATGGACTTGGATATTGAAGAATCTCATCCTACCAATGTTGGATAAGATGAAACCAATAGTAAGCATGTTATGTAAAACACTACTTATATGAGGAGCCTTTTCTAGAGTATACACTATTATCAAATTTTTTCAAATGTAGAATAATGATTCAAAGTTTTCTAATTTTAACATAGATTGTCATTTTATATTATAACTATTCAACTGAGTTGCACCTTTTTATAATGTAAATTTACTTATTTATTAAAATTTATAGAGTTGGAAGATTATACATATAAGTGATGATATATGTTGTAAATATGTATATAATAATATGTGTGTATATATACTATAATGTGTTACAATGCATATGGTGTTCCTCGATGAGGGTGTTATCCCAAAAATTAATCAAAATGATAGACTCCGTAACAATCCTTCCCTGTCTGTAATAATTTGCATGCAAAGCGTACGACTGGCCAAGTTGGAGGTGGCCTTTGGAGGGCGAGCCATGGCCTCCACTTGGCCAATCATGACCCACGTGTGGCTTCAAGTCATTTCACATACGGTGTTTGTAAAATGCAAGGGGTACGACATTAAATTCACAACCTTGGAGGGTGGAGAGTTTGCCATACTCCAAAAGATGAAACATTCCATCTGTTATTCCGTCATAGGCATGGAGGCAATGCAAGAGATAGGGAGAAGAGACAGGGAGATTGGAAAAGACTTGGATATCATCTGACAAAAGATCTCGCAACATTAAAGACGCCATCATACAGGGTCTTGAGATGATGAATTCTGGGAAACAAGATTTCACCTAGCGGTTTCAGGTTTCCTCCCTTTACCATGGCTTTGTATTTCATATAAACAAGTGTTGGGCAGTTAATTTACACCTTATCGTGTCTAAAATATTGGGGTTGCGAATATAATTTGTTATTTTAGGGTGGCAGATTCTATATCGTTACAAAGTTGGAATTTCTCACATTATCTGCGCTCTATTCTATTCTCTGCTTTTTTTTTTTATGTCTCACAACATAGTCATATGGGTTAGGGTTGTGGGAAAATATCTACTATACGGTAAAGGCATCCACCCACTTCACTTATATCTTGCTATTCTCCACAGTTGAAGAAATAGTAAAGAGTTATATAGATGCTTTAAGAAAAGGTCTATGCCCACATTACAACATGGTAGTTAGTATATCTCCATGGAGTCGTCAAGGTGTAAGTGTCAGTCACAAGTGTTCTTCATTTATTTCTTGCATAGCTCCTTGTTTAGACCTTCCTTTTAGTTTTTGGTTGTTATGTACTCCTTAGACGTCTAGTCAGTTGATCCATCCAAATTATTTTTTTGTTGCCCTATCTTGGTTGCTGGAGTTTGGTATAGTGGCGCGCTCTTGGTCTGTTTTAATAGTTACTTGAATTGCGTGTTTAAACTGCAAGTTTGTCAGTTGCATAGGGGTACTCTTCTTCTTGCTTAGGCTCATAATATCTTTAGACTCTATTTCTCTATAGGTACGGTTCAGTGTGTGTATATTGACGACATCACTCTCCCGCTATCAATTTCCATATCTAGTCCTTTCATCAAGTATCTCACGGTCGATAGGGTCATAGTAGTCTGTCTTTCTTCACAATAGAAGTGTCATCAGGTCAGTAGGCAATTTAAATCTCTATTTCACATGACTCTTCACTGGTACAAATATCACATGGCACCAAACCAACTCCTACTTAGTCGAAGAGGCGACACACTAGGGGCTTCCCACTCCAAGAAATACTGCTTTTTTGGGTGGGAATTGACAACAATTTTTTTTGGCTCAGTGCCTTTTGAAATTCGAAAGGAAATTTGCACCTTGGAATCAAAATAGTTTGGAGAACATATATACCATTCAGACTCTGAGATTGTCTATAAAGGTAACACCTACTGGGTTCTTGATCCAAGAAAGTGGCAGAAGAGGCACTTATACTTCATCCATTCTATCTCAACCCACAAGCAAATGACAAACCTTCTCCACATGGTGTTATGAGATAAACAAGCAGAAAATTACTAGTTATTTGTTGAACAAGAGGACATTAAGAGGACCCTAAGGGAGATTCACTATGATATGGACGAGATAGTAGTTCGTCTAAACTAGATGGAGCGTTACATAGTCACATATTCTGATTTTGACTTAGTGGCTCCCTAGAAAGGGGAGGCAATATCAATGCATCTTCACTGGACATGGTTGCTGCATATCCTTCTGCAGATCTCCTGGTCATCATACTAGACGACTAAATACACAATTTCTTCTGGTTATTTTTAGTTTATTGGTCTTTTGTTTATATGACATTACAGTCAGTTATGTTATATGTATGTGTTTCGTCATGTTTCCTTCTCTTCTGTTTATATTCCCAATATGTTATGGGTTGACTAATAGTAACTGCTAAATTTTTGAGTGTGTAAGTTAACCACAATGTTATGTATTAGAGACAAGGTTTTTTGTCAGTAAGACGTGGACCTTATGACTAGGTCAACTGGGAATTCTAAAGCATATCTAGTGTAATCTTGTTATTTTTAACTACTAATAAAAAAATAGGGTGAATAATACACTAAAAACAATGCATATGGTGTATGTGACATATGATGATATATGTGTATAGTATTGAGCATAAATAAGATCTTATAATATGTGTAATAAGGTATATTATATTTTATATGTTTTAGTATGAATATGTAATTATGGGAAGTATGTGAGTGATTACGTTGTATAAGTATAATGCAAAGTATGTAGTATATATTATATATAAATAAATGCAGTATATGTATAATATATTAATGTGTATATATATTATATGGCGGTGATAACTATGTAAATAAACATGCGTGAGAGAGAGATAAAGAAGAATAGTAATGTGAAATTATAAAATTGTGTAATATATATATAGCAAGCAAGAGAGATAAAAGGGGTGTACTTAATAAACTTATTTATGTATATGATATATAATATTATGTATAAAGTTTAAGTTGTGATTATGTTGTATGAGGTGAAAATGGAAATGGTAGTGTATACATGTGTGTGGGGAATTAATGTATAATAGTGTATCATCTATTAACACAATATATAAATATGGTAGTTTTATTGATATTAATAATATATAAAATAAATGATGATTAATATATAGTTATATGTAAGGTATGGTGCAATTATGAAGGGTGGGTGTATATAAACATAGTGTTGTAAGTTATTTCGAAGGGTTAGCATAGTTTGTTATTTGTTAAATAGTTGATTCAAATTTCCATTGTTATATAAATAGTTGTATCTTTCACAAGAGAGATGGTTGGTGATTAACATGAAATATAAACACCACTGGTTGAACTAAAACATGAAAGAATACAAATGAACAAACAAATAAGAAACACAAGATAAATGGGAAGCAAAACTCATATTAATAATGAATCAAGGTAATGGTGGCTTACAAATGATACACCGAAGAGGATGATGTTGGACTAGTGGAACCTTCTTCAATCTTCTATGGAAGGTCCTTCTTGATCTCCTTTGTTGGTCCCAATTAAAAAATGTGCAAGCTTGCGAATTAGTTGTGCGCATGCAAATAACTCGAGTTGAAGGTACTCTAGCAATATTTGGGTAGCATAACACTATTTCTCCTCTCTCTCAAATGGTTACCCAAGGTTTATACTTATAGGATTTCTTCAAGCTCTTTTGGATCTGGTTCATGGTATGAATGAATCTTGATTCCATTGTGGGCTTCCCATTCTTGAGCGGAACATGATAAGGTCCTTGGGTTGTCCAAGTACTTATTCTAAAATGTTTTAGAGCCCTAAACTAGCCTGTTCAAACTTGATATTTTATTTTTGATAAGACCTACATGATTTTACATGTTGTTCAGTTAGGAAGTATTGCTTGATATGAATATGTGTCATTATCTAAGGGAAAGACACGTGGATAAAACAAAACCTGCATTGTGACTTTCTGCAAATGGAAAAAGGCCCATTTTGTAAATTTTTATCAACTACTTATAGTTTGTTGATTAAATGCCTTAGATAACCTTCAAATTGGTGGATTAATGACAATTTTGATGACCAAAAGTAAATCTATGTGAGTGATTCTTAGGTGATAATAGTTTCCCTTCATGTATGAGGTTAATGTAGACATATAGCCAAAATACATAATAGTTTTATTTAGTGTACTATTTTTCTTGATGTTGTGACAAAGGCAGAGAGAGACCAAAGAGAGAATAATGTCTTGTAGGTGATGAAGAAGGGACTACATGAAAAGCATGCATCCATAAAGAGTTATTTATAATAGAAAAACAAGGTGAGCATTTCCCATGTCCGTGATTTTGATTGATACAAACGATTATAATGAGGGACAAGATGTTGAATGATGTTGTTTGAGATGCCTAAAGGCATGGAAACTAGTATATGTTGAAGAGGAGATCTACATTTCCCTCCAAGGTGTTGGAGAAAATGGTAGATGGTTCTAACGAGAACATCCCCAGAAAATTGTCATGAAAAGGAATGTTAAAATTGTAGGAATTTACAGGGTAAGTTCCTCAGACAGAACACCAGAAGGACACCGCTCACAAACAGATCACAGATCAATACACCAGTATTTTGACGTGGTTAAAACCCTCAGAGAGGGAAACAGTCCACGGCCTGCGCCAACGTGGCTACTACAGGCAATTTATTAATAAAAGAATGAAAATTTACATAAGCTTCTCTCATGCACGGTGAACCTACAAATGACCCTCCATGCGCTTTAAATAGAATTCATGGACCAATCGGGTGTCAAGCCACGGATCAAGTGTCGGTAATACCGAGGAGAGAATGAACCGTCGGATCACTACATATCGTGACCGTCGGATTGTAAGTTACAAAATGTACAACGGTAAAGAAACACACTTTACCTAACTCTATACCTAACTCTATACTAGACCAAGTTGAACTTAACTATTCCTATGTGTCGGAATATCCTAACAAAAATTGTTGGCTAATGAATGTTAATCAAGTCCAAGGAACTTGAACTAAAATTAGAAACTATAGTTGTTGTAAGATGAGACCAACCTTGATGTCACCGTGTTGAAGTCAAACAACAAGAGGGGGTGGGGGGCAGGTGGAATGGAGTCAAAGAGAAATGGTGGATCTCTTTGTTCCATCTAAGGTTTATCATTATGGATGAGAATGAGAATGAAGATACCTCTTCATTCCTAGAACGTATGAGATAAAGTCAACAAGAAGTAAGTCATGCCATTCAATGAAAGAGAACCCTTGGAAATCAAATAATAGCTTAGTCAGATACCAAATTTTAATTATGTGAATTTTTGTCATGAAGGATAATGTCAACAAAGACAAAGTAGAGATTATCAAATTCCCTTGGAAGTTGGGTGAAGCAAAACTCGTAGTTGAGCATAGGGAAACAACTAAAACAAAATGGGATAGATAATAATATGGAGTCAAAAGGATCATCAGAGAAGAGACTTGGTAGTTCAATGTTTTGACTACAAGGATTGGTATTTGTAAGTACGTCAGTGATGGTGAATGATAATGATGAGACTAGGAAACATGAATGATGGCCATTATGGGGTACTAAGAAAACAACATTGAATGTAAATTCTCCAACCAAGGGTGATTATGACTATTACCAATAAAAAAAATGGGAAAGTGATGAGATGGTGGAGGATTTTTCTTCTAGAAAATCATTGTACACTTGCTAATGAATGAAAAAATATGTGTTGAATGTAAAAAAACAAAGACTAATTCCCCAAGGAAATAGGTGAGTTACATGATGGAGCAAAGGGAATGTTGTAAAAGGAGGGGAGCCCATTGTTTAGTATCCATGTGGATAAATGAATACATGTTTGTTATGTAGATAGTCTACTGTTGATGCGGGAATAAGAGGCTGAATGAAAATGTGGTGGCACATTACTTGTAACTAAAACAACGTAAACTTTGAAACAGGGACTGATACAATTACTTGTTTTTTTGAGGTAGCAAAAAAATCAATTGATTTTGAAAAGTGTTGATTCAGAATATATATATATATATATATTATATATTATTTTTAATATATCTATATTTGACACTTTATATTTTTATGTACATTATTTTTTAGAATGTTAGTGATTTGCACATTGATTTTAAAAAGAATTGATGTTGCATCAAGTCTTTTTTTTAAAGGCTTATTTTTTGACTTTAAATTTTCTAATGTATTAATTGTGAATAATTATTTTCTAAATTTAACAATTTTTTAAGTAGTTTTCTTCTTCATTTTTTTGTTTGTCTTTTATTTTTGGTAGTGAGATCTTTGTTTTTGTGTAGTTTAAGAAAAATGTCAATATTTTAAAGTTTTGATATTCTACATATTTATATATCGTTAATTAATTTTTCAATGCACATTCAATAATTGTCTCTAAAAAACAATAATTTTTAACAATTGACATAAAAATAAACATTTTGAACATAAATATAATTTTTTTTTTTACATATTTTGATATTTTTTTGTTAAAGATGACATGTCAAAATCACAAATTTAATAGGAAAAATTTAACAAAAAATGGTTAAATAGTAGTTTTTTATGACTTTCATGTCAAAAAATAATAATAATCACAAATTTTTTCAAAAAATAATGATTCACATAAAAATTAAAGTGAAAATCACATAATACAAATATTGAACATATAAGAGCATTAATTGGATACTTATTCTTTTTATAAAATGTCAAAGTCAAAACATTACAAGTATAATTAATTAATAGTTACAAAAAATGAGCTTGATTTCCAAGCATAATTTAAATTTAATCAATATTATCATGTAATCCAGAGTCTTCATCTTCTAGAGTTTCATCATTGTCTTTTTCCACAATATTTTCCACTTTAGTTTCCTTATTTTCCTCTTTTGATAGATCTTTGATGTCTGCGAACCAATTTGTGCCTTTCCAATCATTCCATCTAATGGTGGTTGAGGTTCCTTTGCCTTTTTTGCCACACATAATTCATTAAAATGTCATTTCCTCAACCCAATTTCTTGCATTACATCTAGAAGAAATTGAAGAACATTAATTCTTTGCTGAATAAGTTTGCATTGTACTAGGCCTTTTCAATGGCAATGCAATTTCTTCATTTTTGTAGGCAACATGCTAGTGTTGTACCAAATTATCAAGCACAATAAATAATGAAGTAAATTAGTATAATCACATATAAACTAGGAAAGAAGATATTGAAATTCAATTTTATATAATAAAACTTACATGTGCTTGAGAATAAATCCAAAACCCAATCTCTTTTATTTCAACATAAGTCTATGAGATAATTAATCAATGATTATGGTTTTTGATAAATGTTGGCTATCTCTCCTTTTGCTTATTTATCTTCATATGTTAGTATTTTAACAAAAACATCATAAACTAGTACTTGGTTATGATTCTTTCCATCTACCTGATTAAGAAGCATAGACTTATAGCTATCATATTTTGTCCAACTTTCAACTTGGATGAACTCACAATCACTTATAATTGATTGATCTTCACGGTTAATAAGATTTGACTTTTTCTTGTAACATGAAATAATCAAAATTCAATTAACTTGTACATAAATGAATTTTGAACATTAATCAAACATAAAATTTCAACGTCTTACCATGTAAGCTACATCCTTGAGTTTGCTTTCCCCTTGATGCTTGTCAATAACATTGTCAATTGTGTGTCTGAATGAAATGTCACAAATCTCCATAATGGTGATGATGTAACTTCTACAAATCCCTCAACCACTTTACTAATAGCTTGATAAGTATAAGGGTCACTATCATAGTCAATGTTGGGATATTGAAAACACGGGGAATATCTGCAATAACTAGGGAATAATCCCTTTTGGGTATGAGTTTAGCAATGTTTTCATATTCACCTTGTATTATTTGATATTGGATAGTGTCAAGCCCATTCCAAATGAAATGAGTAAAAGTTGGATCAAGGTCAACATTATTAAGACACTGCTTTCTTAGTCTTTTGATCTTAATTTTTTCAATAAAGGTTCTGAAACTATCTAGTGCACCATTTGCATCCTTCTTCATCTTTAATAAAATAAACAAATATATGTATAAGTTATAAAATAAAAATAGTATTTAGATGAATAAAAATGAATGTATAAATCAACATACTTTTTTAAATGCAAGATAGAAATATTTTAATGTTGATGTAGAACTTGAATCTGGGTAATTGCGTACAACATCATCCCAACTATCTTCATTCAACAATTTAACCATTTGTTCTTGTATTTACCTGTAAACCTTGTGACTGGATAGATAAAGTAAAAAAAGTTACTATAATGATATGTATAACAAAAACTACCAACAACAATATGTTATATTTAAAAGAAAATTATAATCTAGAAATAAATAAAAATAATTCAACAAACTTTATTTTCAAATTCCTCACACATTTCGTCCAATGATAATTCCCCTCACTTCACATGAGATAATATTGTTTTAACAAGTTTTTCATCATTCAATTCTTGCAATGTTCTCCAAGGTGTGATAGTCATATCTTCTACAAGTAGCTTCATTTTAGGACTTGATTTATTGTTTCTACATATCAATGGTTTAAGCTTTTTGACCTTCTGGATTTTAATGCCAATTTTCTCCCACATGCTAAAAATCTCATTAATCAATTCTCATATCTCTCTAGTTATGAAAGCCAACTGGAAAATGTTATTAATACCTCTGAATATATCAAAATGTACTTTGCTACCTTTTGAATTTAATTTTTTCTCAATTTGATAACCTATTTCTATACAACATTCATTTCGAAATTCTAAATTAACCTTTGTCTTATCCCCATGAATTTTTTCTTCAAATTCATTATGAATAAATCTAACCCTTTGGATGAAAGTTATAGACATCCTATACTCATTATTTGTATTATGATCCCATGCCAATAACTTGTCTTCTGTATCTGATAAACCAACATAAATGATACATTTCATTGTTTCAAAATGTGAGTTATTGAGATATTCCTCCATCAATTTCCTTTGAGCTTCAACATAATGGTTCCCCCCAACCACATAATAATTGTATTATTTTATTTATTTATTTATCAAATGCTTTTTTGTTGGGAACTTGCACTGGATCAACAAGAAGCACATAATCAACCACATGAACATATGGATTGTACCTCACCAATGTCTTCGAGTTGTGAATATGCAGGTGGTGTGGCTTTATAATTTGATATTTAAATTGTCCTTCACTTGGCTTATAGATTTGTCTGACATTAAGCTAAAATGTATGACCACCCTCGATTAATCTAGTCTTTGTCAAGTTATGTCGAATGACATTTTGTTTTGTTTTAATAATGCCATCCTCTAAATCAATTCCTTGTATAATGAATTCCTTGTTTTCTTTAGAATTTTCGCTAGGATCTTCATTGCCGGCCTTCACTTTTTGAGAATGATCAAAGTTTATTTTCTTCCTCCTGGCGCACCGTCATGTCATGTGCGGTCATGCCTACCCATAGGCAATGCCTATGGGTTAGGGTGCCCAAAAGTGGGGTTGCCCACGCCCACCCACAAGCACTGCCTATGGGCTAGCACGCCCGGTCGTGGGTCTGCCCGCCCTGGGAAAAATGAAAAATAGGCCCCCTGGCCTCCCCGAGAGTCGATTCCCAGAATTGGCCCCCGGAAGGCTAGGGCTTCGATTCTCAGAATCGCCCCCCTGGCCTACGAGGGGGACGATTCCTAGAATGGTCCCTGATAGGCCACGGGGGCGATTCTAGGAATCACCCCCTTAGGCGGATTCCCAAAATCACCCCCCTGGGCTGATTCCCACAATCACCCCTGGCACGCTAGGGGGTTGATTCCCAGAATCACCCCCGGCATGCCAGGGGGCCGATTCCCAGAAAATCCCTCCTGCTCTACGAGGGGTGATTCTGGGAATCGACCCCCTAGCAGGCTAGGGGGATGATTCTGAGAATCGCCTTTGGCAGGCTAGGGGGTGATTCCTAGAATCTCCCGTAGCCTGCCCATTCTAGTAATCGGCCCTTGGGTAGTCCAGGGGGTCGTTTTGCATTTTTCCCAAGGCGGGTAGGCCCGTGGCAGGGCGCACCCTCCCACAAGCACTACCTGTGGGCGGGTGCGCAATCAGTGAGCCCGCCCAAGGCCGAGGTCCCTTGGGTCCCTGGGCAGTGTCTATCCGATTCTCAAAATCAGACAGAGCCCGTCTAGGGGCTCGAGGGGTCGTGACCTTGGGCAGGCAGAGCTACACGCAAATCTGCCCGCCCAGGGTCATGACCCCTCGAGACCCTGGGCGAGATCAATCTGATTCCAAAAAACGGATTGAGCTCGCTCAAGGGCTCGAAGAGCATCGTTTTTTGTTTTTATAATAATTATCATTTATTTTATAATTTTTTGTTATGTATTTTTATTTGAGTTTTTTTCATTTTTAATTTTGTTTGTATTATTATTATTTTATTTTGTTTGTAATGTTTTCATAATGTTTTTCAATGATTTTTTTTTCAAGTTGTTTTATTGTTTTTATATTATTTTGATTTTATTATGATTTTTTTTAATTTAAAAAATTTATTTTATTATTTTTTTTAAATGTGTTTTTTTAATTGTTTTTTTTCTTAATTTGTCCAATGATGCATTTTTTATTGTTTTTTTCATTATTTTTTTTTCTTTCATCATGTTTTTTGAGGAATATGTTTGTTATGTATATATTATATATTATATATATATATATATATATATTATATTATTATATTAAATATATATATAATATAGCAGTAGTCTATAAACGGCGGACTTTTGAAAGCCTTTCCGGCGGGGGATTTTGCGGTCAAAATCTCGGCAGCATTCATTGGGAAATTCCCAAGTTGATAGCTAGTTCTGCCACAATCAATGGCTCCCAAGGGTTTCCAGGGTGCTTGAATCCAAAATAGCAGTTAAAAACCATTTTAACTGCTAAAAATCAAGATTTAACCTCATTTCTTCCGCCGGATTCCGTCATCGGAATCTCCAAAAAGTTGCATTATAGACAACTCCTATATATATATATTTTATAGGTTAGTTTTGATTTTGTTTTTTCCATTGTTCTAATTTTTGCTTTTATTTTTAAATTTATGTTTTCATTATTTTTTTGAAGATTTAATGTTTTTTAGTCATGATAAAATCTTTTATGCCATTATTTCAAATTGTTGAAAATTTATCCAAAAAAAACCAAGCGTTATTTCAACATCAACACTTTTCGGTTTTAGGGTGTTTTTTGCACAAAAAAATTGGTTTTCACTGCCATTTTTAAAACATGTTGAAAATTTACCCTAGGGAAAAAAAATATGTTATTCGAGCATCAACACTTTTCATTTTTGAGTTGATTTTTCATGTTTTTTTGGGTTTTTTTTGACTAGAGTTCTCATTTTGAGTTTATAGTTCTTGTTTCAAAGTTTACGTTGTTCTAACTAAATTGAAAACTAGGAGCTTAAGGGGATGGGTCAACAATTAGGATTAGAAAGAAGCATGGGTTGTAATTCCTAATAGATGCAAATGAATTGACTCCTAAGATAGTAGCATGGATGTCAATAATACAAAGGGTGATTCTTAATTAGGAAATCCATGTAGATAGGAAAAATATCCACTAAACACAACCATATGCATAAATACTATATTAAAGTTGGATACACAATATGGAAAAGATACCTTAACGATGGCTCAATATGTGTATACTGGTTGATGCAAGGAGTGCCTAATATGCCATTTTGAAGAACTACATTCCTTGGGGTCTTATACTTCTGTTTGCTAGATGCATCATGGATACCTTGAAAGAACTTGCAAACATGAAATTGATTACCCAAAGTGAATGACAAATTAGCTACCTTGAAAAAACCTGCAAACATATCTATGAAGCTAATGAATAAGTTAGCTAATTCAAAAGACCTTCATCTTCACATTAAACGATAGTTCTCAACACGTTTTTTTTTTTCATAGATATGTCATTAAAAAGATGAAATTTTCATTAAAAATAATAGTACTTAAAATATAAATTGATTAAAACCCGGTCTCTTGCTTTGTTCCTTGATTTGATCAACAATATTTCTCAAATCATAAACCTCGCCATTAAAAGAAAGGGTTGCAATAGTATAATGTCTTCTATGAATACAAAGTCTATAATTGAAAAATAAAAATCCCAATAACTCGAATCTGAGTTTTCTCCCCTCATCTACAACTAAAAATCCCTTACAATAGTGCTTTAGAATTCCTTAGGTGCAAAGAAAAGAAATCCCTCAATTCCATTCAACAAAAGCCCAATTTATAATTACAAAAGAGAATTAAAATGAGAGAACTATTGGAGAATAAATTTGCTCCAAAAAATTGATTAGCCAAAATTTTATTTCCTCTCTTGCTGGATCAATTCTATTGATCAAAATCTTTTCTTCCTCAACTTCTCTCTTGCCACAACCAATTGAAATTTAGAAATTAAAACATATTTGATGAACAAAATAGAAAGAAAAAATCATTCTCAACAAATTGTTAAAAATAAAACAATAAATTAAAATCGAAATAAATTTCAAGATGTGATTACTTCTGTTTTGAGAAATGCTAGAGGAAGAATTAGTAACAACAATTTTCCAATGCTATTAAAATTTGTCCAAATCAGCATAAAAAAAATATTTTTTGTTTCAAATTCATCACTTTTCTTTCGATTGGATTTATGAGTCATTAAATGATGAGATTTTCTAAAATTATCCATTCCAGATTGTCCTCCTCTGTCTTAGCTTTCCAACGAGATTTTGTGGCCTTAATTTGGTTGAGTTAACCTTCAAATGTCTCTCCAAAGATGAGGTGCCAAAATAATCTGAATTTTGAAAAATTTCATGCCTAAGCTAAAATTCAGGAATTATAATTAAATGTTTTAATTCTAATTAATATACAATTAAAAATATAATAGCTAATTAATTACAAATTTTAAAACTAATTAATTACATTCTATTTAAAAACATTAAATTTAAATTACAAATTAAAAATATTTGAATTAATTACAAAATCCAATATAATTCCTCATAGAATTATTATTTTAAAAATAAAATATTAATTAGAAATTAATTTAATGAAATTATTAAACATTATGTTAATAAAATCCATTATTTAACATTATCATAATATTATATTCACAAAATTACATAACTAATATGAAATAAATCATCTATGTGTTAAGAAACCTTTATACACACTTTAATATACAAATCAATGTTTTATAATCAAGCCCTTCGAAGTTATGAGGGACATTGGACATTGGACATTGGACATTGAAGATGAACTGATATCAGAGGTTTTAAAACGAAGTTACGATAACCCAAAATCTCGAGGTCCGATGTATGAAGAGTACCGGGAAGCATTTGGTAGAGTCATTGAAACCTTGGGAAGATGGATATCGGAACATCGAAGGTCAACTGAAATATAAAAGATCGAAGGAATGAAGCCATCGAATATTAGAAATATTATGAACAAACTCCGATGTTTTAAAAAGGTTCTGAGGTCTGATGAGATAAAGAGGGAGGTGGGACCAGTGACGTTGGGCATCAGAGGTGAGTAATATTGGAAGTTTTGAGAGTAAGCCATATCAGAGGTGAGAGAAAAGAATGTTACGATAAAATATGTCCCAAGGTGCCATGGTAAGGAGTAAGGAATGAGGGGGGTGTGTGTAATAAGGTCCATGGGGAGTGGGACCCGCCCATAAACTACAACCGCTTTGTAAATTCAAGTCTCAACATTAAAAATTACAGCCACTTGATATTAAAGTATTTTGAATCTCAGAATTTTATTAAAATTGAAATTTGAATTAACTTTCAAAATCCGACGATACAATTTTAATTGTTTTTACAATTTGGATGTGGTGATTTTGCAGGACCGTTAGAGTAAAAATGAATTAATTAGTAAAAATGAACTAAAAATCAATATTTACAATTAATCTACAAAACTTAAAATAATATACATTTTGTACATTTTTAGCCTTGGCGGTAAAAATTATCAAACTTTGAAGAAGTGTCACTTGCAAACTATGCAACGTAATGAGATGAAATGAAAACCGATGGAAAACTTGCGAAAATTAAAATGAGATGAAGCAATCAAAAGGGAAATCCGAAGAAAATGAAAATATAGCAAAATTGTAGGACACTTAACCAAAAGAAAACATTAAAATACGATTTAGCCAAAAATTTATGGAAAGGGTCCCCATTATTTGAAATAAATAAGTAAAAAATTGGGGGTGGGGGGTCGAGTTTTCACCTCAACAATGGCGACACGTGGGGAAGAACCAATTATCATTGGTTAAATATGATGAACTTCACTTTACCCAAAGGTTAAAAATAATGGATTCCATGAAACCATCCAACAATAAAACATTTCACATGGGTCCCACATCAATGAATTAAGTAATCTAAGCTTGAAAAGATAAGTACTCAAAACAAACTGAGTTTAGAATCATGAACCCAAATTTTGGTTAAAAATTATTTTAAGATTACCTCGTATGAAAAATAGAAGAAGGTACAAATATGAGTGTTTTGATAAAACATATATCCATCGATATGAATAGTCTCTGACATCGTTTCACTGTCAGCAAGCCAAAACAGTACCTTGACGAAGTTTTCTTTTATGCCATACAAGCATGGCCCCATTTCTAGCGAGCATCCATAGCTCCGACGAGTTTACTTGTATTTCCCATGATTCCTCTTTTAATCATCTAATTGATAAGTGCATATGCGAGCTTAGTTTATGATGTACCTGAGTGAAAGAGGCGGGATGATAATAGAGACTTAAGATAATGGATATAATACTTTCATAATGTTGACTCCAAATTCTTTTCCCACGACTATTAATCATAGGATTTTATATGAAGTGGAGGGATGAGAGGAATCCATTGAGTTAAACTCATATCAATTATTTCCTTGAAAATGTGAACTATATCACTTAGAAAGGTTGTGTGTTCCTCCATAAAAAATATTAAAAGCAAAATGGCTTTATGGTTCCCTAAATATATACCTTTAACAGTAAATGAAACTCATGAAATTGATAGAGTAAAAAATTCCCATGTCTGCCAACCAATGTTGGGTGAGGAAAAGACCTTCCATGTAAATCTTAGGGAAGATACCAAAATAAAACCAAAACCAATAGAAAAAGGGAAAAATAAATGGAAATCAAGCTTCAAAAATGTGAAATGAAGAAAGGAAAAGTTGAAAGGCAAGCCAAAATTAAAAGACAAACCCAACAATACTAATTATACAAATGTCTCAACAAAAGAGTAAATAAAGATAAGCATGTGTGTGTTCATTTTATATTGAGATTTAAATGAATTTTATCTTGCAGAGTTATAAGAAATTAGGCTTCTAAACCGTAAGGGAAATAACAATCATGAGGTGAAATTAAGCCAAATGAGAAGTCTCTGTCTATTGTCAATTTTCTTGTTTCACAACAAAGCTTGCAATGAAAGCATCTTAATAATTTTCTGATCAAAACAGTGCTTGAGAAACAAACTAAAGGTTTAGAAACTCACCCAGTTTAGCTTATTTGACGAGGATTATTGCCGCTTCTCCAAAATTTGAAAGCACACAAAATAAAAGAGACTGAGTGTTAAATCTGAGCTAGAAGGGGTGTGAAACAATTCTTGAGGTCTTGCAAATCTGAGATATATATACTAGCAAAACTAAAAACAAAACTAAAAACAAAATGTAAGGAAGTGGAAAATGATGACAGTGGGCGCATGGAACTTACCACTGGAAAATTTCGTTTAATTTTACCTGAGAAATATTGTTTTCTCCAACAAATATAACTCAATATTTTAATTGGAAATAAAAGCATGAAGTTGTTGTACTCTTTGAAATCTCATTGACCCAAAATCATTATTTATTAAATTTTAAAAAAAGCAAGTAGTAAACTAGAAGAAAACAATGTTACGTGTTCAAGGAATCTGAAGTAAATAAATCCATCAGAAATGAGAATGGTGATGTACTTCTCTATGAATTGTAATGACAATTGTTCTCTTTATATTTCAAATTTCATATTTTAGAAATGTGCTCCATGATTTTCATAAAATGTCAAGAAACAAGACCAAGACCCCAACAATGCAACAATGGTTTGTGAAGACAAGGAGCGAACTCGAACATTCACTTGATACATATGGAGCAATACATCAGAAATAGGAAAACTACAAGAGAATTAAAAAAAAGGTTGTCCATGATATATTATCTTTACCTGTTCCAAATTCCTTACTAGCTGCAGCAATATTATAGTGGTTGCTAAAAAGTGTCTTTGAAAAGAAAATAAAAGGATGCATATTATGGAACAAAGGGTGAAATATGGAAATCCAATAGTAGAATAAAGATCAAAATGTAAGTGAGCTACATGTGATGAATTTTTTAAGGAAGATTTCTAAGAAGAGTAAAAATAGGTTGATGTGCATACACTATGAAGAATGTATATCCCTAAAGTCACAAAGTCATACCGAGAAATGAATGCTTGGATGTTGAACTAAAGTATAATTAAAAAATGCATCAAAACTCTCGAATATTATAGAAACATGAAAGACAACATATATATAAAAAAAAATCAAATAGGACTCCATGTGAGCATAGTGACAGATCAGACTATTTAACAATAAATGATTTGACCAGAGGTCTACGAGGATAATTAACCCAATATTTCGAAGTTCCGAGGTTCTGAGAGAGTCAAAGAAAAAGGCAAGAGCTCTGATAAACAAGACTTTTGAAATGAGGACAATTCTCTAATAGACAATTTTCTGATAAATAAAGCCTTTGCTATTAAAATGTTTTCGATGGAATTCCTTTTCAGAGGTTTAATTGATTTTCACTTTCGATATCAAAAGTCACGATATAAACATTTCTTGTAAAGCTTTCAAATAAGAATTTCTATAAAAGGAAGGTCAAAATTAATATTGGATAAAAACACAATATCAGAACTCGGATATGGTAATAGTTCAAGATGACTTCTACGACATTATGAGATCGAGGAATTTGAGAAGATAAATAAAATAAGCCTCATGGATCTCAGAGAGACAAATATCAGAATTTTTTTTCAAATACTTCCGATATAACATAAACCTAGAAGATCTGAAGATATCAGAAAGTGGAAAAACTGAAGATCAGGATTCCACTAATTACCAGATAGAGACCCTGAATCAATTCGGAAGAAAAAATATGACTAAGGCAGATGTAAGATGAATGAGTGCAATGGAAAGGCTCAAATAAACTTGACAAATATAATATTTGGAATGGGAAAAGTTGGATAGGAGCACTCTTACCACTAGCTGCAAAAAGCGATTTGTAAAATTTTCCTTTGCTTATGACAAAACTAAACAAGAAAGAGTCTAACATTTGATTTTAGTTGCATTAATGATTATTGGCTCATCTTGTGTATTTGTGAAGCAAGGAAATATAAAAAGAAGCAACAATATACAATACCAAGATTCTAATGAAAAAAATACTTCCCTGTACATGTCAATGGTTTGGAAAGGGATAACTATTTTCTTTATTCTAAAGTTAAGTAAAAATCAGTATCTAAATCAAGCTAATGAATACCTGTAAAAAAAAAAAAAAAAAAAAAATTGACAACAAATGAAGATGAACATGTCAATGCATACCTGGAAGAATTTTGACTGTAAATTTACCTTATAGATCTCGACATTCTCCCTGTATTATCTACGATTTTAAATTGTCAGTTTCATCTCATTATTCAGTTTAAATTATCTACTGAGTAAAGATGATTTGATTTTCATTTACTTCAAAATAACATTGAGATACAAGAGTGGGAAAAGTGATCATATATAAATGCTTGTAAAACAGAAATTGAATTTCTCAAGAACACTTGATTGTAAAGATTCTTTATAACTTCACCATTCTTGATTTTCTTTGAAAATTTCAACCATATGTGAAGCTTTATCAAGAAGAATAAGCAAGCACATCATAAGCATAATTTAAGCAATCATACTTTTTGAACCCTCTTAGAATCATAGGTTCATTACATGCTTATTAAAAATGTGCAATAATGAAATAACTACACACAGGAAAGGAATCTAAATCTAAACTAATCTATCCATAATCCTAACTGAATAAAAGGAAACATGACTCAAGGAGGGGGACCGCAACTCTAAGTTCTTCCACACCTACGCGAATGCTAGGAAAAAAAAGAATGCTATATGGAAGTTAGAAGATGGAAGGGGCAGATTTTATTACTCGCAAGAGGATATCACAAAGGAAGCTACAAGGGTCTTTCAGGATCAATATAGAAGGAAACAAAGTAACGCATCAGATATGCTATGGGCTGCAAAACATGTGCCTGTCATGTTCGACGAATCATCATACCAAAATTTTATTAAACCTGTTACTGAGGAAGAACTCCATGCGGCCATGAAGGTATCAAAGAAGGATAGAAGTCCGGGGCCCGATGGATGGCCCATCGAATTCTTCCTACATTTTTATGAGCTTTTTAAAATGGACCTTCTGCGAATGGTCGAGGCAACTCGAATGTCCGGTAACATTCATCCGGCTATCTCTTCAACACTTATTGCACTCATTCCCAAGAAGGACGCCTCTGCATCTTTACAGGACTATAGGCCGATAGCTCTTTGTAACTCCATGTTTAAAATTATTACAAAGATCATCGCGGAAAGGTTAAAACTGATTTTTAACCGCTTCATCAACAGGGAACAACATGCCTTTTTAAAGGAACGAAACATCTGGGATGCGGTGGCGATGGCCCAAGAATGCCTCTACTCTCTCCGGACTATTAAAAAAAAGGCGGCCATTCTCAAGGTAGACCTGAAAAAAGCCTACGATTGTGTTTACTGGGGCCTCTTAAGGATCTTACTGGCGAAAATTGGTCTAAGAAGGAAGGGCATCGAATGGATCATGGCATGTGTCGAAAATACAAATTTTTCTGTCATCATTAATGGCTCCCCCTCACCTTTTTTCACAGCTGAACGGGGCCTCCGACAAGGCTGCCCGCTCTCTCCGCTGTTATTTATTTTGGTCATGAACTCTCTTAGTATTCAACTCAACAGAGCCACTTCAGCGCTTGACTTATGCTCGATCAAGATTGCCAAAGATTTCTACCTTTCCCACAATCTCTTTGTGGATGATATCCTCATTTTCGCCATGCTGCAAAAGGCTTCCTGGAAATGTATATTATATATCTTTGAAAGGTTTCAGACAACATCTGGTATTTGTATTAACAAGGACAAATCCAAACTCTTTCACAATGAATCAGACTTGGCCACGGCTTTATGGATTGCATCTCTCTTCGGAATTGAAGCAGTGTCTATTGAAACAGGCATGAAATACCTCGGGTACACTCTTAAGCCGAAGGGATATAAGTCAGGCGATTGGTTATGGATTTTGGACCGTTTTTATAATAGAATATCTGGCTGGGAGTCAAGGTTCTTATCATTAGCAGGAAGATTGACCTTAATACAGGCAGTCCTGGCTCAGCTGGCCATATACTGGGCGCATTTATTTTACCTCCCAGCAAAAATCATAAATAAAATGAAGTCATACGCAGCAAATTTTCTTTGGGGAGGAAAAACCTTCCATTCCAAAATTCACTTGGTCAAGCTGGACTCCATTTCTATACCAAAGAAAGCGGGAGGATGGGGCATACTGGATATGAGAAAGATGGGCAATGCGATTCTGTGCAAATCCTACATCCGGGGTATATATGGGAATGGCCCATGGAGAAATTTCATTAACAGGAAATATCTCAAGGGAAAAAGCATTGAATACTGGTATAGAAGGAACTCTCTGGGGATTAAGCGAGGATCAACCATATGGCTCAGCTTCCGAAAAAACAAATCCTTCCTTTTGAGGAACTTTTGATGGTCGTTATTCTCGAGTGCAAATGTTTTTCTAGGAAATGATTTTATCCATAATGGACTGTCCAACCATCCCCATCCGGATCTGCTTGACTTTCTTCATACGAGGGGCATCTTTACATGGGATAAACTTATCAGCTCTTGGGTCAACTTCACGCCAGTCTGGAAGGAAGCGGTGGATCTCTCAATGCCCTCACATATCAGCACATTATGGGATTCCACTCGACATGCTCTGCAGGGTATGGCTTTTAAACGGTCGGAGTTCAAAGACGTTCTGTTATGGAGTTTGCCACACGCGCCTTTACTTGTCCGGGTCAAAGACATATATGCCTCTCTGTCCATTATGCTAGTCTCTCCAGTGGAGCCGCTTTTTCCTTTCTCTCTATGGAAAGCCGCATGTCCCATCAAGATGGTTCTTTTCGCTTGGCTAATATTTTTAAATAGGAACCTTACTTGGGAGGTCTTACAAAAAAAGGGTTGGCAAGGACCTGGACAATGCACTTTCTGCAAGGCAGCGGATGAGACAAACTTCCACATGTTCTTTCAATGCCAAGTGACTCTACACATATGGTATGAACTCGCTTTATATTTGTATTTTCCTTACATTGTTTTTCACTCTGTACAGGAAGGCATTTCATGGTGGAGCTCTCAATCAGTTTCCAGGCATTCTCTGTTTCTCATTGCTTGTTGGAACATTTGGACATGGTGAAATGACTCCATTTTCTCCAGCAAAAGGAGGCCTGTATCATCCATCTATCTCAGTGTCACGTCCCTTATGGAAGTTCTGGGGATATAGCTTTCTCTATCCTACTGTTTTGCTGCACTATGTTACGTGCATTGGTCTTTTGAGTTAAATGTCTCTTAAAACATAAACTTTGTTATATACCGGCACTTTCTGTTTTATTTTCCACCAATCTCTGTCCTATCTGCGTATAGGATCTTTCATCAGGTTTCACATAGAACATATGAATCTACTTTTGGAAGGTATGTCGATGGAGGTTCTGTTATTTGCCTATCGTATTAGCTCACGGTTTTTCTTCAAAAAAAAACCAAAAATATTTGTACAGCGTACACATCAATATAAAAAATTTGATTTTTCAGTTGAAAAAATATTCATACTTCCAATGTAACCATTTAAGCATTTTATTTCCTGCATTTATGTACAAGACAAACATCAGTAACGAAAATACAATTACAATTAATCCAACAAAAATAAATCTAAATGTATTATGTACACTTATTGCTAACATATTTACAAGAAGAAACTTGTTTACAATCACCTTATCTTGTAATGTCCTTTCCAATCGAATTTCAATTAGATCATATAAATCTAGATGGATTTCCATTAACGATTGGAAGAGGTTCAAAGGAGAGGATAAGAGGCCACATTGTAGAAATGCACCTTTAGATACAATGGCCTACATGAAATTTTAAGTCTTATGTACATTTTTTAAATTATTAACAATCTTCTGTGTAGGAAAACTTTCCAAATGTCTTTTAAATGGGTCAATGAAATATGGATGGAAGTCAAAATCCAGATACATTCAATAGAATATCATTAATTGAATTATATCGCTGTTCATATTGTGAAGATACACTTTCTTCTTGGAACTGCTTTCGAGAGGAAAGGAACAAGTGATAAGAGATGAAGATCAATTGTAATTGGAAGAAGAATAGCTCTTGGTGTTCATGATTATGATTTTGAACTTTATTTTCGCATTCAGGAAATACATCAATTGAGTGTTCAATACCGAACTTCTCAATATAACAACATAAGATATCTAAAATTTGAGAAAGGTAGTTAAAAAACAAATAAGAAAATAACCAAAATAAATGAAGGAAAAATAACAAAATCAAATCACTATTTACATTAGTATTACAATTATTGTTATAGAACAACTGGGACTGGTTTGAAGTAATTTCCTCTTCACAAGAATTGACTAGAATAATGCAATTAGAATAATCGTGATCCGTACTTATGTAGGAACCCAACAGAATACAAATATCAACATAAACATAAACATAGAGATGCAACAAAAACAAAACTTCATTTAATTAATATTAAAAAATTGAAATATGCTTACATACAAAATGGAAATAAACTAGCTCGGGCGATGGTATCTTATCTCTAAGAAGAAATGTGGTGACTACATGTCTCTGAACTGTGTTACAATGAGGCTCAAAGGAATATTTATTATTAAGAAACAATGGAAAACCCTAAATGTCCAAAAACCTAACCCTAGGAGATGAAATGCCAAAACTATGGGCCCTGTTTGGGTAAGTTGGTACATCAACTTCTCGGAGTCGTATTTTTGGCATACGATCTTTGTTTGACGTGCACAATACCTCATTAAAAAGATCTATCTAATGAATACAACTAATAAGCAGAAAATATTGATTTACTACCCATGTTGGCCCCAATTTTCCCAAAAAACATTGTTTAGGGCCTGAAAATGGCTCTGGAAGTTGAGAACTCGAAAAACTGCCAAAAAATTAGTAAATTGCGCTGAAACTAAAGAAACTAAAAAACTGAAAGAGATAATGGTGGGGGCCAAAGTGGGATAGGCGGGTGGCCACCAACATCCACCTAGATTAGTCCTCTCCCCTTAGGAAGAAATGGTCCCCATTGCGTTGAGTGCCTCCATGAGATGGGGAAACTTCTGTTGAACTTGGTCCTTGGAGAGCCACTTGCCTTGGTGCAGGAGTTGGCCAACTTTGACAACCTGATATAATTGGATCTTCTCTTGGCGAGTGTTCCTGATCTATGTGTCCACAATCCAACCAATTGTGGCCTATTCCATACATTCTTGGTTTCACTCTAGTTGTGTGAGTTGTTCTACAATGTCTTATTGTCTAGTAATGGTGGGAAGTATGGTCGAAGGCGGTCCACATTGAAAATTGGGTGCAAACCAAGGAATGGGGGAATGCTGAGCTCAAAATCATTCTCTCACTGCCTTGGTAATGGTGTAAGGACCACATTAGAGTGGTTTGAGCTTCTGATATGCTCTGGTAAGGCATTATGGGAATTTTGGGGTCTAAACTGGGCCCCGTAAGAAAAATGTACAACCAAAATAAACTTTATAAGAACCAATAGGATTCAAGATGATGATGTCAACCATGGGGGATGATTCACCATTTTTGGAGTAAAAAAGTAAAAA
>APFE030432917.1:15357-43232 GCA_000404065.3 Pinus taeda | reverse complement strand
TTCACCATTTTTGGAGTAAAAAAGTAAAAATATTAAAAAATAATAAAATAATAAAACTATTTTTTCAACTCGTATTTTTAACTTATCTCCTTAAGGTTTTACTTGAATTACAAGCGAGAGTAATTGCTGGATGCAAAATTTAATTCCCCATGCAAGGAGTATGTATCTTGCATACTTTCAAGGGATCTTGCTACACGAAAAATGAGAAATACATGAAAAATGTGATTGCAATCAAATTTTTTCATGTATTTCTCATTTTTCATGTAATAGGGTCCATCAAAAGTATGCAACATGAGTATTCCTTGGATGAGAAATCAAATTTTGCATCCAATGAGTGTTGTTGCTCGAAATTTGGATAAATCCATAGGGAGATGAGTTGAAAAAATAGTTTTTCTTCTTCCCTTTAAAATTTGCTGATGTAATCTATTCTTATTTTATTATTTCCACTATTATTTTGTAATTTCCTTAGGAGACCCATTTTAGACCTCAAAATTTGCCTAATGCGTTCTTTCTGCAAATACAACCACACTTTGTCGCCCACTTGAAACTTGTGTGGCACCCGATGTTGATCATGTCGCTACTTGTACTTGGCATTTGACTTCTCCAATATGTCGTGAAATTGCTAGAGAATGTGTTGGATGTGTTCAATAAATCTGGTCGCTTTATCAACATCAAACAATACATGTGGGTTATGTCTGTGTAATTGCATGAAGCATGACCACATCAATCAGACACAATGGTTGAATTCCTAGACCCACTTGAAAGGGACTGAAACCAGTCAAGTGATGGAGAGCTCTACTATAACTGTGTTGCACGTAGGGAATACTCTCATCCCAGGTTCGTGGATGCTTGGAGTTGTACATGTAGAGTATGTACACTATCATCCTATTGATGACCTCTATCTGGCCATCTGTTTGGGGATGGAAGGTAGTCATCTTGGTGAGCTTCATGTCCAATAGTGCCCAAAGGGTTGACCAAAATGTGCTCAGGAACTTGCTATCCTGATCTACTATAATGGTCTACATGATCCCAAAATTTACCCACACTCATTCAAAGAAGAGTTTGGTAGTGTCTTCTACTATGATATTCTTCTTGCAGACCACCAATATAGCCATCTTAGAAAATATGTCCTGGACCACAAATACACAGCCATTATCATGCTTGGTAGAAGGGAGACCATACACATATTCCATGGAAATGGATTCCCATGACTGGTTGGGAGTAGGCAGAGGAGTGTATAGGCCTTGCTTCTTGATGGTTGACTTGGTGATATAATTGGGATAATTAATTTGTTGTACTAAAATCCTTTTCAGATTATGTTAAATTTGCTTAAGGATTCATGAGATTATTTGCAAATTTAAAACGCGAGTTTTTGAGTGCTTTTATGTAATTTTTATGTGCAAATCAACATATATAAATGACTGAATAACAACATATAATAGACATAAACATCACCATAAATACTATCACAATAGCACATGATGAAGGAGTTCACCCCTCCTGGGCTACGTCTACTTGGTCCAACTTCCAATGGCTTGGCCCTCTCTATTATGCTCAAACGTGTGAATACATCAATTTAAAATGCTTAAAAAGCTCTGAAACCTATTCTAGTGGCTCCAAAATGCCCAAAAATGCTTGTGTAGCCTCTTTCTCCTCTTGATTTGGTAAAAAACTGAAGAAGTTATGAACTTTCCGAGTTTTTTGCTAATTGTACCACAAATTCCCCAAAATCTGGCACCATCCTGCAAATTTGCCCCAAAACGTGCTAACGGAGCAACAATTTTGCCGAGTTTCAGGCAAAATTTTTGGACACTTTAAATGTTTGCTAATGCCTTAAATCCAAAAAACGTGGCCATATGGGGTCCACGTGCTTGGGGCTAGAGCCAATGACCCACCCTTGGTGATTGGGTCCTCGTATCGTTCACTGGTGGTTATATGGTAAAGGCATGACCAAGGACCGACCCCCGTGGGTTGGTCCCTACCCTAAAATGGCATGCAGGTCATATTCAAATAGAACCCGCGAACTATATATGTTAAGTTCTAATGCTATGGCATATTGGTGAAGTTTTGGAATTGTGTTGTGAGGTCGTGGGTTCAATCCCCACTATTGTTGGTTAGACTTTGACCCAATATTTTGGTGGCCTCTGGGCTACCATGTGGCGGCCTCCGGCTAGGCCACGTGTCAGCCCGTGGTCGACCACCAATCCAACTGATAAAAAATGTTGAATTACAACCAACAACAAAATGCCACTTGTCAGCCTACCATTCATTAGAGGAGCCCGTTGACTAGTCAAACTTCCACATAGACTTGCATAGTCAGTGCCACGTCATTAGTATAGACTGTTAACTAGGATGTCAATTTTTTTACAAAAAATTGCTTGTTTGGGAAAGTGAACAGAACATGATTCTGAGAGCATACAATGTTTGTTTCGCACGAAATGACTTGCGCTGTATTCGAGATGACAAGCACTACACAGTCGTTTAGGTTAAACACCAATTTGATAACTTTGAACTTTGAGCTCAATTTTGAGCACTTGATCATTCCTCCCCATTGGAAGCCTTTTGGACCCAAAAAGATCACTTTCAATTTTTGAACAGGTGAGGGTACAGTTCCCTCACCTTTCCAATCTTGATCCATTTGGCCTTTGAAGGATTTGTTCCCTTAAGCCCCACTCGAAGGTTATTCACATTCCCTCATTTTGAAGACCTTGTTCTTCTGTCAAGAATGGTGTCTTGTTGTAGTTAATCAAGGTATTCAAGAGAAAAATCCTCAATGGAAGGTATTTGGACATTTTCTCATTGATCTTCAATCATAGGAGGCTCATACAACCTTTAAGTTCTCAACATTAACAACAACATAAATTTGCATATATGAAGGCAAATCCAACCTAAAGGCATTGTTACTAATCTCTTCCAAAATTCTGAATGGACCATATCTAATTGGTTTTAGTTTTTTACCTTCTCCTTGGAGTCTCTCTTTGCTAAAGTGAATCCAAAATTCATCACCGATTTGGAACTTATGATCTACACGATTCTTGTCATGCCTTACTTTGTGCTTGTGTTGGCTCTTTTCCCGCTGTTCTTGAACTCTTTACTGTACCAATTGGATTTGTTCAATGAACCTTCTTGCTTTTTCTATGCCACGATGACCATGAATAGCAACATCTTTTTCAAAAATGAAATCCAAAGGAGACTTAGGAAAGTATCCCAAACATGCTTCAAATGGCGATGTTTGAGTTGAAGAGTTCTTAGCCCGGTTGTAAGAATGTTGAATGTAGTGCAAATGTTGATCCCACAACTTAGGATGCTTGTTGCAATACCCATGAAGAAGATGTATCACTGTCCTGTTCACCACCTCTGTTTGACCATTTTTTTGTGGATGAAATGATGTACTCTTTTTTAATTTGGTGTCCATGAATCCCCACAATCTTTACCAAAAATTCCCAACAAAGAGAGAATCTCAATCACTAACAATGGATGTGGGAAATCCAAAATATACCCATACATTCTGAAAGAATAACTGAACAGTTTGTTCAGCTGTAATTTTCTTTTTACATTGCATCAAAATACACATTTTGCTGAACCTATCCACAACTACATACAAATAATCATGACCTCTTTTTGACAATGGAAGACCTCCTAAAAAATCCATAGAAATACTCTCCCACAGTTGTGAAGGAACCAAAAGGAGGGTGTAGAATCCTAACTTACTATTGTTAGGCTTACTGACTTCACATAATGAACATCCTTTAATAAAATGTGACACAATTTCAAGCATATGAGGCCAATAACAATACCTCTGTAGATGTGCGACCGTCTTACTTGCACTGAAATGACCATCAATAAGATAAGTATGTGCCTCTCTTATGATGTTGACTCTTTCTCCTTGTGGAATACAAAGCTTGCCAAGATGGTACAACAAGTTATCATGCAAATGATAATCCAATTCCTCTACTTGGTTACCTTGACTCAAGCTTGCATAAACATCCTAAAAGTCACTGTCTAATGCATACTACTTAATATAAATTTCATACAAACTAGAATTATGCTTGAGTAAAGTAGATGCACTAATAATAGGCCTAGAAAGCATATCAACAAATTTGTTGTAGATACCTTTCTTATACCTTATTACCAAGTGTAATTGTTGAAGAAAATCCATCCATTGGAAGTGCCTTGATTGCTGCAACTTAGATTGAGATTGCAAGTATTGCAATGGCTGATGATTAATGTGCATGATTGTTTCCTTACCCATCAAGTAGTGGTTCCACTTTTTCACACTTTGCACCAATGCATACAATTCCTTGTCATATTTAGGATAATTAATCATTGCACTATTGAAAGTTTCTGAATGAAAACAGATAGGCTTACCATGTTGCCTGAGGACTACACCCATGGCATAGTCACTAGCATCAGTCTAGATCTCAAACAACTGTCTCACGTATGGAAGTGAAAGTACTAGAGTTGAACTGATCTTTTCCTTCAATGCATAAAAGGCCTTTTGCTTTTTTCCTCCCCATTAAAAAACCTTTTTCACACTAGTCAATGCATGCAAAGGAGCTTCTATAGTAGAAAAGTTAGCAATGAATTTCCTCCAATATTGGGCTTCTCCCAAAACGCTTCTTTCCTTAGTAACTGTCTTGGGCCTTGGCCAATTCAAAATGACATCAACCTTGGAGGGATCTATTTCCAACTCACCTCCTACAGCAATATGACCCAAGTAAACTAAAGAAGTTTTTCCAAACTCACACTTTGACATCTTTAAATACAATTGTTCTTTCTTTAAGAAATCAAATACTTTTCTCACATGCATGACATGTTCATCACGAGATTTACTAAAAATTAAGATTTAATCTAAGTAGACAATAACAAAGTCATCAAGAAAATGGCCTCAACACCTCATTCATCACACACATGAAGGTAGCAGGAGTATTACATAAACCAAAAGGCATAATTAGCCATTCAAACAAACCTTGTTTTGTTTTGAATGTTGTCTTCCAAATGTCTTCTTCAACAATTCTAATTTGATGGTAGCCACTCCTTAAGTCCAACTTACTAAAAGACTTTGCATATTTCAATTGGTCAAGTAAATAATCTATTCTAGGCAGTGGGTAATGGTTCTTTACCATAATCTTGTTCAATGCACAGAAGTCCACACACATGTGCCATGTTCCATCCGTCTTTGGCACCAAAACAATAGGTGAACCACATGGGGAAAAACTTGGCCTGATGATCCCTTTATCCAACAACTCTTGAATTTTCTTTTTAATTTCTGCACTTTCCATCATTGACATCCTATACATGCCAATGTTAGGAAGAGAACTATCATCATATTGGTTAACAACATCAACCAATTTGGATTTCAATCTTGAATCACAACCTTGAAAAGCTTCATTATCAACATCATTCTTGGGTTTGATCATTGGAAGCACAAAATTCTTGCTAGAATTCACTAGTCTTTTCATCTACCCTGCATTAACAAGTGAAATATTTAGTTTGAATGTGTTGCAAGTGTTCTTCCCAACTCTTGCTGAAGATGAGGATGTCGTCCAGATAAACAACCACAAATGAGTTGGTGAAGGGCTGAAATATTTCATCCATTAGCCTCATAAAAGTAGCAGGGCATTTTTCAACCCGAAGGGCATAACCAACCATTAAAAAAGGTCTTCCTTTGATTTGAATGTGGTCTTCCATACATTTGTGGGCTCTATCAAAACATGGTGATAGCCAGACTTCAGATCGATCTTGTTGAAATACTTGCCCCCCTTGAGTTGGTCCAGAAGGTCATCAATTCATGGGATTGGATGCCTGTTCCTGACAATGATTTTGTTTAGTGGCCAATCAACAATGCAGAGCCTCCAGGTCCCATCCTTCTTCTTTACAAGTACAATTGGGCTCCCACAAGGCGAGGAACTTGGTTGGATGTGCCATTTTTGCAACAACTTCTAGATTTTCCACTTGATCTCTTCATTTTCCAGAATGGAATGATGACATATTGGCCCGTTGGGTAGAGGTGCTATGGGAGTCAGATCGATCAAATGCTTGACCTGGTAGTGCAAGGGTACCCCTGTGGGTGAGGATAAGATGTCACTATATTCTTCCATGACCTTATCCACCTTCTTTTGCTGCGTGGAGGAACCCTTCCCAGGGCCCATGGCTATGGCTACGATATTCCTCTTATGTTGAGAGTGAATCAGAAAGAAGACAAATTTCCCAATATGAGATATGACCTAACTGTATTTCGTAGTAGATATTAAAGAGATGGCAGTAGGCGGGGTTGCTTCCAGTATCCTGTATAACTTATTACCCAAATAAATAATAACAGAGAAAGGTTTAGACTCATATATAGCATGCTGCTTCCACAAGTATGGTTGTCCTAATAATACATCACAAACTTCAAGAGGAGCAACATCACACAGTACCTCATCCATGAAGGGTTTGATGCTATAAGGAAGGCTACATTGTTGGCTGATGCAGAGATCTCATTCTTGGTGAACCCACCTAATGGTCTATGGATGCAGATGTGTTTTAGTCAGTAGGCCCAACTGCTTCAGGAGCTCTGCTGAAATGAGGTTCTTTTGGCTCCCACCGTCGACAATGAATTGCAACGATGAACTCTTCACCCACATATGTGAGTGGAAGAGACACTCCCCCTCCTCTAGATCTTCAGGCTCATTCTTCTAGATCTTGGTGGTGACAACAGGTGTGCTAAGTTTCACATCAATAATCTTCTTCCCTTTGTCATTCCCATTGTCGAGTCCTAACTTAGAGTCGAAACATGCATCTTATTCTGAAGCCTTCAGCTCAGCCACTAGCGTCTCCTTAGTCTGACACTCACTTGTGTTGTGAGTGGGGCTCTTATGGAACTCACACCACTTTCCTGTGTCCTTCTTTGACTTCGTGGTGTTGTTCTTTGCTTGCAGCTTTGACGAGTTATCCTGGTTAACCTCACCTTCGATTTGTAGTTTGTTCCGTAGTTTGGAGGTGTCTTTCCCTTGCTTCAGATTCACAAATCCAAAGTCTCGCTTATTTTGTTTAAACTTGTGTTTGATCTTGACAGCATATCGGTAGGTGGTGCCGAGCGAGGAGATGTCCAAGAACCCCATATCGTCCTAGATGTATTTGTGTAGGCAACCATGATACTTTAGTACCTGATGCTGCTCAAAATCCTTGATACCGAACTTCATGCGAAGGGTATGAAAAATATTTGTGAACTCCGGCACATCTTGGTCCCTCCCCTGTCATAGTTTGGTCCACTTTATGTACTTATCTTCATAACTCCCAACAGGGTAATACTACTCCTTGATGGTGTTTCAGAAAGTTCCAAGTGGGTGCAGCTGAAAAAAATGAGGGTTCCCTCTAGTATTTCTACTCACAATATGTTTCCCACTAGTACTTGATGTGGGGGGCAACTTTGAGGAGTGCAAATGTAATATTTTCCCTATTGGAAAAATCATGAATTGAAAAATACCCTTCCAATAGATTTAACCATATATCTACGACATTTTCGTATGTCTAACCTTCAAATATGGGAATATCAAAGTTGACTTGTACCTTGAAGGGATTGGTGCCTCCAAAGTGACTACTAGATAAAGATGTGCCACATGTGGGCATTCACCAAAGGATTTGGGCAAAGTTTTCCATCATCGCATTCCTCCCTTGCTCAAGGGCTTCTTCGAGCAATCTTTTGAAGGGTTCTCATGCTCTCTCGTATTTCTTTTCTTCCACCATGGGAGACCGTTGGAGTTTGTGAGGCTGATCTCACAAAGGTTCAACCAGTTCGAGCCCTAACTCCTTATACCCTTACCTTTTTGGGGACATGCAAAGAAAAACAAAGAAAGAGAAGACCACTCTGATACCACTAATCTATACTTATGCAGGAACACAAACAACTACATATACAAGCATAAACATAGAGATGTAGTAGAAATAAAACTTTATTTCATTAATATCAAAGCACTGAAATATCCTTACATACAAAATGGAAATAAATTAGATCTGGTGATGGTAGCTTATCTTTGAGAAAAGATGTGGTGACTACATGCCTCTGAACTGTGTTACAATGATTCTTGAAGGCCTATTTATTATTGAGAAACATTGGAAAACCATAAACGTCGAAAAACCTAGCCCTAGGAGATGAAGCGCCAAAACTATGGGCCCCATTTGGGTAAATTGGTACATCAACTTCCTGGGGTCATAACTTTTGCATACGATCTTCATTTGACACACACAATACCTCGTTTGAAATATATATAGGAGGAATACAACTTTTGAGTGGCCAACATCGGTTCGTGAAACATGATGGCCCCAATTTTCCCAAAAAACACCATTTAGGGCCTCAAAACGGCTCTGGAAGTTCAAGACTTGAAAAACTGCCAAAAATAGTAAACTGTGCTGCAACTAAGGAAACTAAATAGGCGGGTGGCCACCAACATCCACTTGGATTAGATCACCAACACAAACTTGTGAATTAGAGAGAGGATCAAGACTATGAATAAGAATGAGAGCTTGATAATCATAAGAATCATAGATTGGGATGGGATCTTGAATGTTGAAATCATAAGTATGATTAAATGTTTGAAAATGAGATTCAATTAGAACAATTTTTGTATTGAGTTTCTCTTCATTTTCAACATCCTCAATATTAAAACAGTCATCATAAATGACTTTAGAACATTCACTAGTATTTTCTTTATTTTCATCCGATGTATCAAAACAAGGAATATGGAGCAAATGTTCATTAATGCTAGAAGAATGATCAATAATTGTTTCTCTATCTCGATAAAAACTAATAGAAAATTTATTTATATCAACCTCTATGTTTTCTAGAATAATATTAATGCAAAGAGGGGATAAATTGATATCAACAAAAATATCAGGATAGAGGTAGAAATGAGAATTAGAAGCAATGAATTTGAAAATATCTCTATTTGTAGATTCTTGTGAATTTTGTCCATTGTAAATTTCAGATTCTAGATCATTTACTTGGCTAATTGTGCTTTCTTGAAGAATTTTCTTTGGTTGCCCTAAATTTTGTATTTGATAAACATGAAAGAATTCATAAATATCTACAACATATCACATAATATTATAATCTTCAATTTATACTTGTTCTTGCTAATTTATCGACTAATTTTTTGAATTAATTTCAGAATGATTTGCAGATTTCGTGGCAGGTGTTTCTTCAAGATTGTTGTTGGTATCTTCTTGAGGCTGGATAGCAAAATTTTCCAAGCTTTGTAATTGGGTTTCATTATCATGAAAGAGAACATCTTGATCATTATTAATGATATAAGAGGTGTGAACTAAATGAAGGACCAACAAGTCCATGTTGAATAGTTGATATCCTCACCCCCCATACATATCACTAAACAACTCGAATCCATGGTTGGTTGGACCAGAATATGATTACAAATTCGTCTCATTTGAGATTGTTGAGAAACACAACCTCTTGTTGGTTTAGGAGATTGTACCATATACACCATCGGGGAACATATCCTCTTACACCTTGTATCTACATGAGAATTAGATCGAGACGTCCTTGCGCCTATGTCCTGCCTTGAGCCAAAATAGAAATCTCGCCAGTAACCATGAATATGAAGGCAAGATGCCAGGGCCATAGAGTGAAATAGAATAAGTCTCCCCTTCCTTAATTAGAAATAATAAGTTGTAACTCTCAGGCCATATGGATGTAGACAACTGTAAGGAAAGTCAAATAGTTCCTTATTTTCTTATTGATCATACATGGTAGAGGAAACTTCGTCATGATTGGTATGTACCTCCATATTATAATTCTAAGTTATGTTAATAAAGGTTGAAGAAGATTCATCAAAGCTTGCAGTAGTTCCATATGGATTAGGAATGCAAGGGAGAGATAAAACATATTCAAACCAATCAAACAATTCAATCTCCGAAGTTTTATCTTTAACTTTAAATCTTAAATAATTTAATCGAAATCTAACAGTAAAATATATAAAATGTTCATTTTCAAACCTTTGTAAATCTTCAAATTCATCCCATACATGTTTATAATCATAACCGTTGAATTCAAAAAATAACTTTGTGATAGTTGATCCCAATTGTGAATAGAGGTAACTGGAAGAGATTGACACCAACTTCTGACTTTTCTCGAGAATGTAAGAGTAAAATCCTACATAAAATACCTTCATCAATATCAAGAAAAAAAATTTGATTTTTTTTGAATAAATGGTAAGGCATGGTAAAATGTGGAAGCATTCCTCTTACTGTTAAAATTTACCTTTTACAAGTGTCTTACTATTTCTGTTGGAGTATTGACAAATGCATGTCTAGAGATACAACTACAAATTGGAAGTTTGAGAGGAGCCAATGTGATTAAATAAAAACTTTAAAATACAATAAATCGAAAAGACAACAAATCATTAGGCTCTCCTTCTAGTGCCAAAAATGTTGATGGACAAAAATGACCATTCAAAATTATAAAGGAGACCACTTGGTCGAGAACTTAAAACAATTACTTTTCCGTTTGGAATGGTGGTTCCAACTGGTTAGACTAGGTCTAATTACATTCTTTCTATCTCTACTGGCTTAAAGTATGCATTTCTCTCACCAATAGAGAATAGACATCAAATCAACCATATTGCTGATCTTAGGTAAGAAAGTGATCCTAAATTCGATCTAGGGCTCAACGAAACCACAACTAAAGTTTTCCTATTTGATAAGAGGACTTCTAAAAATGTAATGATTAATCTGAATGCAAACTAATCCTAGAATGCAAGCAAAAGGAAAGAGATCCTAAGCCTATCTCGATTATGAAGATGTAGATCGATTGAGATTTTAACATGTCTGGTTTTAGGTGAATATCTGGCTAATGAAATAATTCTACTAGATGATAACATGCTCTATTCAAAGACTTATTAATGGTGAATGATTAACCAATAACATTAAGAAATAGTTTGCTTAATGTCAATGGTAATTAAATCAAATTCAGATAGTAGATTTATGAGTAAATAGTTACTCAGAAATATGATTTGAGTATAAGATCAAAAGAGAAAATTAACAACATATCTACGAAGCTAATGGATAAGATAACTAATTCAAAAGACCTTCATCTTCAAATTAAACAATAGTTCTCAACATGATTTTTTTTTTTACACAGATCTGTCATTACAAAGATGAAATTTTCATTAAAAATAATAGTACTTAAAATACAAATTGTATAAAACCTAGTCTCTTGCTTTGCTTCTTGATTTTATCTCCAACAATCTTTCTCAAATAATAAGCCTCACCATTAAAAAAAAAGTTTCAAAAGTGCAAGCTTTGCTCCCAATCCAAAGTCTATAATTGAAAAAGACAAATCCCAATAACCCAGATCTGAGTTTTCTCCCTTCATCTACAACTAAAAATACGTTACAATAGTGCTCCAAAATTCCTTAAGTCAGAGAAGAGGAATCCCTCAATTCCATTCAACAAAAGCCCAATTTATAATTACAAAAGAGAATTAAAATGAAAGAACTGTTGAAGAATAAATTTGCTCAAAAAAATTGATTCGCCAAAATTGTATTTCCTCTCTTGTTGGAGAAATTCTATTGATCGAAATTTTTTGTTCCTCATCTCCTCAACTTCTCTCGTGCCACAACCAATTGAAATTCAGAAATTAAAACATATTTGATGAACAAAATAAAAAACAAAAATCATTCTTAACAAATTGCTAAAAGTAAAACAATAAATTAAAATCCAAATAAATTTCAAGATGTCATTGCTTTTGTTGAGTCTGATTTGCTTTTGAGAAATTCTAGAGGGTGAATTAATAACAACAAATTTTTAAAGCTAATAAAATTTGTCCAAATCAACATAAAAATTTAATTTTGTTTCAAATTCATCACTTTTCTTTCCCTTGGATTTCTAGGTTATCAAATAATGTGATTTTCTAAATAAACATCCCATATTTTCCTCCTTTGTCTTAGCTTTCCAACGAGTTATTGTGGTCTTAATTTGGTTGAGTAAATCTCTAGATATGCTTCTCGAAGATGAGGTGCCAAAATAATTTGAATTCTGGAAAATGTCACGTTGGACTAAAATTCTGAAATTATAATTAAATGTTCTAACTCTAATTAAATATACAATTAAAAATAAAAAATAGCTAATTAATTACAATTTGTTAACATTCCATTTAAAAACATTAAATTAAATTACAAACTAAAAAAATGTTGAATTAATTAAAAAATCTAATGTACTTCTCAAATGAATTAAATTATTTGCAAAATAAAATATTAATTAGAATTGAATTTAATTAAATTATTAAACATTATATTAATAAAATACATTACTTAACATTATCATAATTTCATATTCACACAATTACATAACTAATATGAAAAAAATTCTCTATGTGTTAAGAAACCTTTATACAAACTTTAATATACAAATCAATGTTTTATAACCAAGCTTGTCGAAGCTATTAGGGACACCAGACATCGGAGTAAGTGATATCAGAGGTTTTAAAGCGAAGTTACTATGGCCCAAAATATCGAGGTCCGATGTATGAAGAGTATCAGGAAGCATGGGGTAGAGTCATTGGAACCTTGGGAAGAATGAATATCAGAACATTGGAGGTCAAGTGAAATATCAAAGATCAGATGAATGAAGCCATCAGATATCAGAAGTATTATGAAAAATCTCTGAGGTTTTAACAAGGTTTCGAGGTCCGATGAGATAAAGAGGGAGGTGGGACCGGTGACGTTGGGAATCAGAGGTGAGTAATATCAGAAGTTCTTAGAGTAAGCCATATCGAAAGTGAGAGAAAAGAATGTTATGATAAAAGATGTCCCAAGGTGCCATGGTAAGGAGTAAGGAATGAGGGGGATGTGTGTAATAAGGTTGGTGGGGAGTGGGACCCGCCCATAAACCACAACCACTTTGTAAATTCAAGTCCCAACATTAAAAATAGCAGCCACTTGATATTAAAGTATTTCAAATCTCAGAATTTTATTAAAATTGAAATATGAATTAACTTTCAAATTCAATAGCACAATTTTAATTGTTATACAATTTGGCTGCAGTGATTTTTTAGAACCGTTAAGGAAAAAATAAATTGATTAGAAAAAATCAACTCAAAATCAATATTTACAATTAATCTAAAAAAATTAAAATAATATACATTTTGTACATTTTTAACCTTGAGGGTAAAAATGATCAAATTTTGAAGAAGCGCCATTTACAAATTGTGCAACCAAATGAGATGAAAGGAGAATCGATGGAAAGCTTGTGAAAATTCGAATGAAATGAAGCAATCAAAAGGGAAATATGAAGAAAATGAAAATATAGCAAAATTGTAGGACACTTGACGAAAAGAAAACATTAAAAGGTGTTTTAACCAAAAATTTATAGAAAGGATCCCCATTATTTGAAATAAATAAGTAAAAAATGGGCGGGTTGATTTTTCACCTTAATAGACCCCGTACCATGAAATCCCTACAAGTTGTAATATATGATCTTGTGTGAAAGGGAAAAATCCCAAATGAGAGGGAATGAGAAGGTGTACGAATGGAGTTAGTAGGATCCTGTAAGTAATAAATGGTAGAAATTAGGAGGAGGTTATCACTATGACCAGTGAAAGAAGTAATGGAATTAAAATAATTCTTCTTTCTTTAGGGAGGATGTGACTAAGAGGTCCTTATTGATATTAGGATTAGGGGAGTCAATATATGTGGATTCCTCCAATGGTGAATGAATCTTCCCATCCTCTAAGATGAAGGGGTTAGGAGGTAGTTTGGGATCCAAGAGCTCATATTACTTAAAGTGATGATGCATAAAAAGTGGCAAAGGACACATATTGCATAGAATTAACTTGAACAATAAAAGGTGATATTATATCTTGAGAAGCATGGGAGAGGGTATCATAATAGGAGAGTTGATCAATTTTCCCCTCATGTGGGAATATCATGACTTGAAAGAGTGAGGACACCACAAAATTCATGCATAGATGTAATCCCAAATGAGGATGATATTGTAATCTATTGAGCTAGACATGATAGTGACATTGATCTAAATGGTATTACCAACTAATATGATGGGGAGATTAGGTAAGATTCCTAATGGGGGACAAAGTCTACTGTCAAATTATCTAAACCCATTAATTGATGGAATAAGTGTGGGAGAGCCAAGTTTTCACCAAGATAAGGATGGCATAACACATGAAGATGCCCCATCATCGACAATAAATCTATGAACCATAAATCTTTTAACCACAACCTGTATTTAAAATGGGGAAGTGGTAGGAATTCATGCATGGTTATGTCGATCCCAATCAAAGGTGATGGTTTGAGAGGGATATGGATATGTACTTCCCACTTACTGTGATGTTGAAGGTCCAGTGATCATTATAGCACTCAAAGTGGAAGGGATGTCTCCAAGATGATATGATTGGTTATGGGTCATAAAGTAAACCTTATTTGGGAGGTGGGTTTCCTATTTATTGTTGGGTAGCCATGATTTATTATCAAAGAAAAGGGGTCTATAAGATGAAAGGTTGTTGTGAGGTGAGGGGCTTGGCGCAAGCCATTTGGTCCATGATTTCCCATGCTTTTCTTCATGCACTTGAATTCAACTATTTATGGGTAATGGTGGATACAATGTCCAAATACTCCACATAATGCACGAAGGAAGTTAGTATGTATATCGTTAATATTCCTTTGTTTGGGTGGATTTTTTTGGCCTATGTTTGGGTGTTAATTTTGTTTAGGGACATTGCTTCCATTCTGTGGATTCTATTGTTGGGGATTGCCTCTTACCTATGAGTGCCATTTTATTTACTTTTTCCTTTATTCTTTACATTATTCTATTGGGAAGGGTGGTTGGAAGTATTGAGTTATTCAATAACATGTTGTAGTTGTGTAAAGGAAGGTTGAACAGAATTAACCCCTGCATGTTGTTGATGGTGTGGGATTGCAAGGTTGCTTTGAGGTGGATAAGGGAAGGGGTAATAAATCTAGTGAGGGATTCCCATATGAATTGTAGGATGTATACATCCCATGAGAGGTCCACAAGGTGATATGTAAGGGACCTTGTATGGGAGGGCCACATGGCATGGTAGGTGGGTTCATGTAATTCCCTCCCCCATAGGTGTGGAAGATGATATTGTTTTGACCATGTTTGGAAAACATGGAGGTGGACCATATTGGTTTATGTTAGAGTTGTTTCCATAGAAATAAGAGTTCCCTATATATGGATTAAATTAGGGAATGGACCTAATAAGTCCATCGATAACATTTGATACCCCTAATTGTAACACCCTCCTCCCACATCTACCCAAGTAACCATGCAAATCAGGGTAAACATGAGACAAGACTAATATGATCAGATTTGACCTCCTAGGTGACCTTAAGGAAGTGGAATCAACGAAAAATTACATACAACCATCCAACACCATCAATAGAACCCTCAGGAGACAAGTCAGCCACTTAGACAACCTGTCCCTAGGTCCCATTTTTGTTTTGGACAATTTAAGGCTCAGTCTCTCTCATGCTATGGGCAAAGGAGCAACCAGAGACCTAAATTCACTCTCATAGGCCTATCTACCAGTGAATGTGGTCAAAACTTGCTAGTTTCGTGCCAACGACTCTGAGATTTGAGCCACTTTTTTAGGCCCAAACCCTAGGCCATTGCCTATAATGGAATGAAAACTCAGAATTAAGTAAAGTACAAGGAAACAATGATGCAAAAGTAAATAGTTGATGAAGGCCTTAACCAGGCCCCTACTAGCCATGACAGACATTTCATCAAACATATCATCGACATGTAACCTACATGTGTAAACAACAAAGTTAAGTGTATGGATCTCTTATCTGAGAATTGCCATGAACCATTGTTTCCTCATGTCCTTCTGCTGCCTTATCACTTATTAGTTCATAGATATAATATCCATTCAAATACAAGTAAAAACATGTTGAGATCCAGATATAGTTGCTTCCATAAAATGAACATATAACCAACATAATAGGAACAAAATTACAATAAACATATTAGCCATCAAAATCCATATATACACCAATATATTTACACATGAAAATCAATGGAGTGAATTTCTCATTAATCGATGCAATGAATTGACCTGAGATGGGGCTACCACGTTGCAACCGACCGTAGATTGGTTCAGCCAAGTATATCTTTAGCCAATCACCCCCATCCCATATTCCAAGCATGAATGTGGGACTCATACAACACATAAAAAACACCAATCAATATGGATGCCACTGGATTTCTCCGCCTACACCGTGAGGAATTTGAGTGTCTCCTAGTCTCTTAGGCTTTACCATGCATCCGCAGTCCAATCCAGGGATCACTAGGCCCTACACCAAGACATACTCTCCAGGCTTTACCATGCATTCCATCCCAGAATCACTAGGCCCAACAGAGAGAAAATCCATCTCTTGGCTTTATCGTATATCTCGTCGTTCACTAGCAAGGATTCCTAGGCCCATCGAGGCACACAATTTGGATTTACCGCAACCCACAACCCAGTTTAGGGGTTACTAGGCCAGTGGCTTCACGCATCCTTAGTCTGGTTCAGGGACCACTACCACCATGTGTTTGTCAATTCGAAGATCCACCCCACTCAGCTTCGAATCCAATGTGACCATCCCACACAAACCGCATGAGAGAACCCATCTTATCAAATCTATTAGGAAATGACAAGGCTGGCTAAAAATACTATCACACCTGGCAAACCCATGCCATGGTAGAAAAGAAACACATGTAATCCAATGCATGCCAAATCTAACAAGGAAAATACACATGCAAGTCGATACTTGGAATGAATCCTGTTGTAGCTACTTGATCCACATTTCCCTACTTGATCTTTGCTTCCTCTTGCCTTCTTTTCCTTTCTTACTCCAATGCCAAAGTGCTCCAAGAAAAGTCTAATTGTCAAATAGTATGAGAGAGAGACAAAGTAATGAGAGAGCTCTAAACCTAATCTGACAAAATTCTACCAACTGATCCTGAGAAGCCTTTTTATGAATGAGGCCTCTATTTTCTTCATTTTCCATTATTTTCCTCCTCACATGCAACTTATGACCTTGCACCTCCCTTTTCTTCTAATTTTCATTAATTTCATAAATAATTTTGCCAAAAATTCCATTTTTCGTTTCCAAAGACTTAGCAATTGCCTTTGCCAATTTCCTTAGCCATAAAAAACCAAATGAACACCCCCTAGGATGTCTTTCCCAACATTTAGCTTGGAATAAGTGTCCCATTCATCCATGATTATTGTTTTTAACTTTTTTTACTTGGAATTTTCACCAAGGTTGCTACAGAACCCTCCCCCTTGGGGAACACCGTCCCTAGTGTTCAATCACACATATACCTCATAACCCTACTTAAAGAAGACATACTACTCATGGAGCTTTATATCACAACTCGATGGATTATTTATAATGAAATACCTGCTCAAAAGAAAAGAACACCTTGACAACATGAAAGCATACTGCACAGTGGAGCTTTATATCACAACTCATTACAATATTTACATTGATCATCTTGTTGAATGCCAATCCATATGACATCATAACATCATGATAACATAACCATATGATAGCATAATAACATAATTGTAATAAAATAACACCTATACCGGATAGTTGAGCTTTATAACATAGCTTGTTACATTATTTACATTCATACACGGGTGTACATATAGCAGCATAATCAAAACTGTAAATACCAAAACATATGCCAAATCATATACCAAAAATATATCAAACATATACTAACATCATATAGCATATATTAAAACATCATAAACATATATCGAACACCATAAAGCATATACTAAAACAAAATAAAGTAAATACTAAATCACCAAGAAGCATATACCAAACCATCATAAGAAAATACTAAACCACCATAAAGCAACTACAAAACCACCATAAGCAATCACCAAACCACCATATCAAAATACTTAGACTCAACTAACAAACAAGGAAGGATGCATAGCCCTCATCTGATTTGACATCTCCCATGTAGCTTCATCGGGCCCAAATTTCTTCTATTTCACTTTAACTTGCTTGATTGCTCAATTTTGGAGCATGAGCACCTTTTTCTGCAATATACACTAAGGCTTCGGCTAGCATTCTCCATCTGGTTTCACCTGCAATACATACCAGTCAATCACATGATCAACATCCTTAACATACTTCTTAAGCAAGGACACATGGAAAACATCGTGGACTTTCATTGTCGGAGGCAATGTAAGTCAATAAGCTACTGGCCCAATCCTCTTAATGATACTGATGGGTCCACAAAACCATGGTACCAACTTGGCACATGATCCAATCTGCAAGGAGCTCTTCTTCGGTTTGATGTGCAAGTACACCTGTTCCCCAACCTGAAACTCCTTGAACAACCTATTCCTATCAGAATAGATGTTCTACCTATCCTGTGTTTCCTTAAGATTTTTCTTGATCACCTGTATTTCTTGTTCCATGTCTGCCAACATATCTGGTCCAATCAATATTCTGCTAACCAGATCACTCCAATTGATGGGAGTGTTATAACTCCACCCATACAATGGCTCAAAAGGACTCATCCTTAGTGACTCGTGATAACCATTGTTGTATGAAAACTCAACTAAAGGGCGATACTCTTCCCACTTCCTCTGTTGATGTATCACATACATCCTCAACATGTCCTCCAATATCCTGTGACCGTCTTTGTTTGTCCATCCATCTATAGATGATAAGTTGTGATCAAGGCCAACTCGGTGCCCAAACCTGCAAATAACTCCTTCCAAAAATTGGAAGTGAAATTTGCATCCCTGTCTGACACAATCTTCTTTGGAACATCATGCAGTCTAACCACATCTTAGATGAATACCTATGCCACATCACTAGCTAAGAACGTAGAATTCAATGGAACAAAGTGTGCAACCTTTGTTAACCTGTCCACAATGACCATGATGGAATCATGTTGATTCACTGTCTTTTGCAACCCTATGATGAAATCCATGGAAATGACCTCCCATTTCCACTCGGGAATATCGACCAGATGTAGCAGTCCACTTGGATGTTTGCACTCTACTTTCACTCACTGACAATCGAAACATCTAGCCACAAACTCTGCTATTTCCTTCTTCAGGATCGGCCAAAAATAATACCTCTTCACTATTGTTAGTGCCTTTTAGTAACCTGGGTGACCTGAATATGGTTTTGCATGAAACTCCCTCAATATCAACTTCTTGAGCTCGTTGTTATCCAGTACATATATCCTATCTCGGAAACTGACCAATCCCTCTGTTGTAAGATAATAGTCCATGTCCTATGCATCGAAACCTGCACATGTACCTGTACCTATGCCTGTACATGTATTGCCATCTGTACCTACACCTATACATGTGCATGTACATGTAGTACCGCATGTACTTGTACTTATACCTGTACCTGTACCTGTACTATCATCCTGCTGCAACCTGTGCACAATCTCCATATACCTGACATCTTGCTATCCTACCCGCAAGATCTTGTCGTGTAAATCTACCCCATAAGAGCTCATAGCTACTATGTGATTTACATGTACCAGTCTATTGAGAGAATTTGCCAACCTGTTCTCTTTACCCTTGATGTACCTTATCTCGAAGTCAAACTCATTGATTGTGGCCAACAACCTATCCTGCCTGGCATTCAAATTCGGTTGGTCGAACAAATACCTCAACCTAATGTGATCACTCATAAGCACAAACTAAATGCCAAGAAGATAGTGCCTCCACATCTTCAATGCATGTATAATTGTTGCTAACTCTAGATCATGTGTTGGGTAGTTTTGCTCGTGCTCATTCAATTTCTGGGACTCATAACATACCACTTGTCCATCCTACATAAGGACTCCATCAATTCCTCTCTTGAAAGCATTTGTACATACTGTGAACCCTTTATCTGGATTTGCAAACTATAGCACTGGTGCATGTGTTAGCAACTACTTAAGATGCTTAAAGATATCCTCACACTCTTCAGTCCATTCGAACTTCTTATCTTTCCTATGTAATGATGTGATAGGATAAACAATCTGTGAGAAGTTCTTAATGAACCTCCTATAATATCTTTCCAGGCCCATGAAAGATCTCACTACATCCACACTCTTAGGAGCTACCCACTCCATAATGGCCCTTATCTTCTCTAGAACTACTGTAATTCCCTCCTTGGAGACAACTTGTCCCAAGTAGTGTACCTCAATCTGAAAGAAACTACATTTGCTAAGCTTAGCATAAAACTAATGCTCTCTCAACAACCTTAATACTGCTGCTAAATACTCGACATGCTCTTCCTCATTTTTAGAATATACTAGTATATCATCAATGAACACAATAACAAACTTATCCAAATATGGACACAACACACTATTCATCAAACACATGAATGTAGTTGGAGCATTAGTTAAGTCAAATGGAACAACAACAAACTCATAATGCTCATACCTAATCCTGAATGCAACCTTGTGAATGTCCTGCTCTTTGATGCGTAGCTAATGGTATCAGGATCTCAAGTCAATCTTCGAGAACACTGCTGCTCCATTCATCTGATTGAAGAAGTCATCAATCATCGACAATGATTATATGTTCTTGATAGTCACTTTGTTCAAATTCCTGTAATAAATGCATAATTTGAGGGTACCATCCTTCTTCCTCACAAATAAGATGGTGCACCCCAAGGTGATACACTTTGCCTAATGTATCCCTTGTCCAACATTTCCTTAAGATGTAAATTTAACTCAACCAACTCAGGTATGCTAATCATGTAAGTGCTTTCGATGCTAGAGTTTCTCTTGGAACTAAATCAATCGAAAAGTCTACCTCCCTGTGAGGTGGAAAATCTGTAATTTCCTCAGGGAATACGTTCTGAAACTACTGCAACATTAGGTACCTGTTCAACACATCTGCATCCTCAACCTCCTTACCCTTATCACTAGAAATGCATACTACAAATAGCTTGCACCTTTTCTTGTAGCTACGCTTTGATTGCATAGATGTCACCATCCTAACTGATGTGGCCTTCTTCTTACCTTGCAAGGCTCTTAGTTCTCCATTGTCATCAACACACTCAATAGATTTTTCATAGCATTCAACCTTGGTTCTATGAATATACAACCAATCCATGCCAAATAACATAATGTATGAACCCAACTATAATACATTCAAATGTGTTGTTGTAGGCATACCATTCAAATAAAATGTGCAAGCTCTTACCCAATGATGAACTTGCTTCTTCGTACCTGTAGCCAACTACACTAACCAAGAATCTGCATGCAACTCCTTATTCAACCCACACTTATCCACCAAGTTAGGAGTATCATAGCTATAATTAGATCAAGGGTCAATCAAAATAGAAATAACTTGATCACAAAGCTTACCGCCCATCTCAATGATAGATGCCTAGTGTTTCGCTTGCCCATTTTCCATTGTTGCATAGATACGTGGAATGCTTTGACTAACATCCCCAACAATCTACGCCTCCTGTGCACTGTATATCTTAAGCCTTCCACCTTGATGCTACGGACAATCTCTCGTAAGTTTCCTCACCACATGTCCAACACTCCAACCGACTAGTGCCCTCACCTCTATGTTGTTGTTGCTGTTGTGGGCCATGTCCCTGTCTAGCTACATTAAATCTCTTTTATGGTGCCACATTTTCTTTCCCATCTGCATGTTGAGGCCTTGTCCTCTTAGGCTACCATTTACCTCTACCTTTGTCTTTTCCTTTCCATCCATGCTGAGATTCATACTTATGATTTGATTGCTCATAGAAATGCTTTAGTTTCCCAATGAATTCCTCAAGTGACTGAGGCTCATCATACTCAATCCGATCTCTAAATGCTATTGGAAAACCACTAAAAAATCTCTAAACTTTAACCTTCTCATCAGTAAGATACGGTACATACCTCAATAGCTCAAGAAACTTGGTCATATACTCTTCACCTGTCATTGACCCCATCTTTAACGCATAGAACTATTTAGCCTTGCTGTCGTAGTACCTTTTTGACAAGTACTTCTTCCTGAAAAGCCTCTTGAGTTCCTGCCAAATCAAGTCATCTATCCTCATGTCTCTAACTCACTTAACATCTTCCCACCAAATGTTTGATTTACCTTTCAAGCTAAAGATAGCTATCCAGACCTTCATGTTATCTATATACTCATGCAACTTAAATAATTTTTTCATAGCAAGTATCCAAGCCTCTACATCTTTCAGCTTCTTCACATCTCCATCAAAAGTAGGTGGTTTTGCTTTCTTGAATTCATCTGGTAAGTACCCCCTATCATTCCTCCTATAAGGATGATAGCAACGATGATCATGATGTCTATCAAAACTAGGACTAGAATAATACTTGTACTCATTGCCCCTCGTTTCCGGAGTATCCAACAACTTTCCATTTCTCACTATATAAGATCTATCCAACCTATGTCTACTGGGAGATCTACAACCATAAGCTCCATTAGTTCCATCCTCACGTACATGGATGATCCGAAGCGGCCCTTGTCACCGCAAGTCCAAAAAACTCTGAAGAATTATAGCATTAACCTCCGCTTGCTTCTCTTGTGCCTATATGATCTGATCATTATCTACCTTACAGCTCGTTATCTCTTCCTTCAAGATCCTTAGTGTATCGACCAATTCAGAAGTATGCCCCACACCACGATGCTCATCTAATGCATAGGGAGATTCTACGTAGTCTACCACCTTTCTAGCCATTTGATCTCTTTCTTCCTACAATGCATAATATGTCAGATAAACTAAATCACAATAAATTGATGTACCTTAGTATATCTTGGGGAGGATACCTTGTCTGCAAGATAACGAAATCAACGAGATACATGTATAACATAATCATAACATCATTATAAGCATGCACAAATAAATGAACAACACATAAACATCACTCTAACTAGGATCCAATCATCAATGCAAGGCCATATTAACAATGCATGTTATGACCTCATGCATGAAAACAATCATTATTACACTATACACATTGCTACATGCAACCAACACTATGCGTAAGCAATGCCAAATCAATTACACATACACATTAACGCATGTAGTCAAACATAATCGACCAGTTCTTGTAATCAACCTACATGACTGATGCATGTGGTCAAAATATTCAAAATGTAACCTAAAATATAAGGATGTAAGTAGGCAACATAAAATCAACATGTAATTAGAGTTATAGCATGGATTAGGTGGAAATTTGGAAGGCGCTGCTCTGTAGGCGATCGCCAGATGGCCTAGGGCTCCCCAGACTGACCCGTGCCCCTCAGGCTCCTGCCTGGCAGCTCTGTTGCTAGGCTTGCTCTTGCAGCGCCCCTCTTGGTCCCCCTCGTGCCCCCTTCTGATCTCTGGGCCTCCTGCTGAGTCCCCGTTGCGGGGCTCTTCCCTGCAGCCTCCGCCCCTCCTGGACAGTCTGCGCCTTGGCTACCCAATGGCTGGGATTGATCCCCCGCCTCCAAATCCGGAAGACTATGAGAAACTATACGCATCCCTTATTCCAGAGAACGCAGCATCAAGAATCTGTCCATCTGCGACTAAGTTCGTCAAGAAACTCGATGAAATACCTGAAGTTTCCCTTCCCCCTTCCCTCCCAAGGAAGGCATCAATCTCTCTAGCTAAAAGAGGCATGGTAGGCCAGTTCACAGGTCTCTAGCCCTCGCCCAGATCAGTCCAAAAATGGGTGGAACGCAACTGGAACTCGATCATACAAGGAAAAATAGCAATCAGATTCTGTGGAAGAGGCTTTTACACTTTTTTGTTTGAATCAAAAGAGGATAGGAATCTCATCTTCAGAAATGGTCCCTATTTTATGGACTCAAGAGGCCTCTATCTGAATAGATGGTCTCCTGATTTTGATCCGGAAATGGACATCCCAAATGCAGTCCCGGTTTGGGTTCGTCTTCCTCACCTGCCGCTCCACTGCTGGGGAGACGAATCAGTCAAGGCCATTGGGAAAGTAGTCAACAAATACATAGATAGATCTGAACCAAAGGAGAACATGCATGCTTGTGCAAGGATATGCATCGAAGTAGATCTAGGGAAAGGTCTACTGGAAGCTATCAAGATCAAGGTGGATCAATGGACACACATCCAACAGGTAGATTATGAGCAACTACCCTTCAAGTGCAAGGTATGTCACGAGTATGGGCATTTTGCAAATAGATGTAGCAAGTTAAAAACAAATGAATCTGATGGAAACGTTGAAAATTCTGAAGGCTCATGGGAACAATCAAAAAGAAAAAATCTAATCCCTCTCTTGGCCCAAGCTCCAAGGCCCTCCCGGAAAATCCTTTTGTTTCTTCCCACCCTTCCAGTTCAGCTCCCCCCTTCCCCTCATCCTCCAACCCTTTTGAATATCTGTCAGCCAAAGATCCCATTTCTCCTCCCTCATCTCCCCGAGAAACTGCACTTGCAGTCATCACCTCCCTCTCTCAACCTCCACCCTCCCCTCCTCCAACCGTGGATCGAATACTAACCAGAAACAAAATGAAAGAGAATAACCTCACGTTTGACCCTCCTAGAAAAGCAAGCAGGAAGTCAAACAAAGAAATCAGGGATGAAACAACAGCGAAAGAAATGGCCACTGGAACCCAACAACCAATGGACACATATCTAGACAAGAAAAAAGGAAGTGGGGAAAGATGAAAGAGAAGAGCGGGACTCACACAAAAAATGGTAAATGATGATTCCGGTCTCTTGGAATTGCAGGGGGATGGGCTCCTCCCTTAAAGTTAACGCAGTCTGGGACCTAATCAAACAGGAGAAGCCAGACCTTCTCCTCATCCAGGAGACCAAAATATCTGATCAAGACTTCCAAAACCACATCAAAAGAAGCAAAAACTACACAGGTACAGCAATAAGCGCAACAGGCACATCAGGAGGCATAGGAACTATATGGAACAAAAATAAATGGGACCTTCCCAATCAAAACTCCTGCAATTGGTGGGTAAGAACAGACCTTAAAAACAAATTCTGAAAAGAGGAATACACAATCTACAACATTTATGCCCCGAATCACTACCGGGACAAAGCAATATGCTGGGACTCAATAACCTCAGATCTCCAATTAGCTCAAGATAGGAATATTTTCTTGGGAGGAGACCTGAATCTCATAAGGAACTCTGATGAAAAACTAGGAGGGAATTTCTTCACAGACCCCTCAAGAGACTCTCTGGAAACTCTAATTCAGGCCCACAACCTAATAGATATCCCTCCTCATAACGGGAAGTATACGTGGAGTAACAAAAGAACTGGCATCAACAACATTAAAGAGAGGTTAGAAAGAATTCTTGTTCATGAAAGAATAGTAGCAAGCTTTCCCTCAATCAAAAGCAAAATTATTCAAGCCTCTGCTTCAGATCATAAGCCCGTGGTTTTGTCACTGGACAAGGGAAGAAATTTGGGGCCTCTCCCCTTCAAATATAATAAAGCCTAGGATTACAAAGAAGATTTTCGAAAACTTGTCCAAGAACAGTGGGCAAAAGGAGTCGTTGGTTCTCCACACTATACATGGGAAACCAAACTAAAGTCCCTTGGAACAGCTATCAAGTAGTGGGCAAGAGATAATGCAGCAGTGGAAAACAAAAAACGAATGGATCTCCATAAACAATTAGAACAATGGAATCAGGAAAAAGAGAACATTCAATACACAGAGGAGGATCAAACCAAAGAAAACGAAATGTACAGGGAATTATACAGGCAAAGTAGAATGAAGGAAGAAGAACAACGACACAAATCAAGGTGTCTCTGGCTCAGGGTTGGAAACAAAAATACCTCATTCTTCCACAACAGTTTAAAGCTCAGACGCACTGGAAACCAAATTGACAAAATTTTGGTAGAAGGGAAAGAGATCAGCGATCAAGAAGGAATCAAAGAGGCAACTTATAGACATTTTCAATCTTTATTATCAGCAGACCCTCAGTCTCCGAACAACACGGATTTCCTAAGGCCAATCGAGAAGAAAATCACTGATTGGAAAAACAGAGAACTGGACCAGGATGTCTCAAAGGAGGAAATTAAGTTGGCGGCTTTCAGCATGCAGCAAGACAAGGCTCCGGGACCTGATGGTTTCACTGTGGCCTTCTACAGAAACCATTGGGACACAATAAAAAAAGATTATATAAGGATGGTGAAAAATGTCTTCCAAAAACACAAGATGGGGGATAACACAAAATCCTCTCACCTTGCCCTCATCCCCAAGGACCTAAACCCCCTCTCCTTTGATCGCTTCCGACCTATCTCTATGTGCAATGTATCCTACAAGATAATCACCAAAATCCTAGCCAATAGACTCAAAAAAATCTTCCCCCACCTCATCTCAGAGAACCAAGGTGGATTTGTTCCTCGTAGACAAATCACGGATAGTGTCATCTTGATACAGGAAGCAATCCACAACAGCATCAGCAGGAAGGAAAGAGGCATGATCATAAAATTAGATATGGCAAATGCCTTTGACAGGGTTAACCATCACTTCTTGAGAGAAGTTCTCAGAAAATTTGGGATCTCCAACAACTTTATTAGCATCATCATGGAGTGTATCTCTCACCCCTGGACCACTCCTCTGATCAATGGTAGACCGAGCAGCTACTTCAGAAGTTCTAGGGGTTTGAGGCAAGGCTGCCCTCTCTCCCTTCTTATACATCATAATGGCGGAAGCTCTGAGAATCCATCTGGAAAAACTCCACAAGAAAAAGGAGATTACAGGAATCAGTATAGAAAGAGGGATCAAAGAAATCAATCATTCACTTTTTGAGAATGACACTCTTCTAATCGGGGGAGCTTCAAGCCTGATGGAAAAAAGATTCAAGATAGCCATACTACAACCCCTGGGAGGAGACCTGAATCTCATAAGGAACTCTGATGAAAAACTAGGAGGGAATTTCTTCAAAGACCCCTCAAGAGACTCTATGGAAACTCTAATTCAGGCCTGTTAGTGTCGGTCTTGAAAGCCATCCATCAGTGATCAATAAGCTCTTTGCATTTGCATTAGTAGGTGTCTCATCAGTGTCAAATTTTGCATCCCGTTAGGCATGCCATAAACCTGATGGAGGAGCTGGTCTTTGTGCCCCTCTTGGCTTTGCTGGATCAGGTCATATCAGTTATTACAGTTTTTCAAGCTTGTCTTGATGTGTCTTATTGTCAAATTCCTAGGTCTAGGGTTTTGGTCATTTGTCTCTGAAAATCCATGAGTACTCAGCAAGCTAGAGGGAGGTTAGTTAACATGTTTCTTCGATATTTTTATCTTGTACAGTCAATTTTTACCTTGGATTTAAAAACTCTGTTTTTTAAAGCCCAAGGTCATTTTCTCAGTTTTGTAAATAAATGATGAAATTTCAAAGTTTTCAAAAAGACAAACTGCAACCCTGGTCCCCTTGCCAAGGTCCTTCAGATGATCTACCTGCAAAAATAATCAAGTCAGAGCACTCAAAAAGTCAAATTCAGGATAAAGGAAACCAAAACCAGTGTTTTTAAAAAGTGTCAAAAAGAAACCTTATAAAGTGGGTTTATGGATGAATTTTTTTTTCAAATGAAGTTTATAAAAGATATATGCCCTCCTTTCACTCTCATTGTGCATTTGAAAGCTTGCAAGAGAGAGTTTGAGAGAGTGATAGGCGAAAGGAGCAGAATTGCAACGATTTCGGGCAGCAGAGCAGTGCGAGACCTTTTGAGAGGCCTGCGCGACCTTCTGGGCAGTGCGAGACCTTTTGAGCACCCCTCCACAGTGCAAAAATATAACTGGCGCGACCTTCTGGGTGGTGTGAGACCTTCTGAGCGGCCTGCGAGACCCGTTGAGCTGTCTTGCGGCAGACTTCAAAACAATTGCCCAATCTTCCTTCAAGTCATCGAATTTGTTCGAGGTAGGCT